>JAIFRP010000021.1:2883450-2895171 GCA_032403825.1 Odynerus spinipes | reverse complement strand
GAGAGAGAGAGAGGTGGACTTCTTTCGTGACGCAAAATCCTGGCTCTAGCGGCTCGGTATGTAAACGAAGACGTAAACCAGCTGAGCGTAGCTCTTTTAAGGGGGTATAAATATAAAAAAAGAAAGAGAGAAAGACGAAATTGCATCCCTCCTTTACACGTTGTTCATTCCTTTACGAGAAAGTCGCTAGTCCGCGAAAATAAAAAATTACAAATAAAAGGAGGACGTGTTCGTAAGAGCGAAAAGGCATGAGAGGAGTGGGTGGGAAAGTTTGAAGAAAACTGCGCGTCCTGGACCATCCATTCTCGGATGGCTGCCGAGAGAGGAGGCGATTGATATCTGAGCCTCGTGCCACGTGAGCTCCCGAAGCACGGCGTCTAATTAACTCCGTGACTGGCTGACCCCACGTGACCCGTGGCTCGTTGCATGCTCGCACGGTGCGCTCGTGTGCATAGTCGCACACGTAAACCTCTCTCTTTCTCTCTTTCTCTCTCTTTCTCTTCCATCGTGCTCCACTCGTGCACACGTGTTGCATCGGCTCGCACACCTAACGGATCGCTCTCTTCCATCGCGGATAGAGACATCATCGTACCACCGAGTCGTTCTCCGCGCGTTAACCTTACCGCTGCTGTTGCTGTTGCTGTTGCTGCTGTTGTTGCTGCTGTTTCGTCCAGTACGAGCTTTCCCCCTCCTCGCTAACTCGACCGTCACGCTTCTAATTCGTTTTTGATACCTCGAGAACACGCTTCGTTCGATTTGTTTTACCTTTCACTGCTTGGCAAACGGCACGGCCAAAATCTCGTCGGCAATTTTCTGCGGCACGAAAAATAATCGATCCGATTGAATTTTTAATTGGTGTGCGTTCTCCACATCTTTCTCTCCTCCCTCTCCTCCTCCCCCCTCTCTCTCTGTTTCTCTTTCTCTCGGTGTTTCGTTAATTAAAACGAACGAACGGGTTAATTTTATGCGGGTGGCGAGTCCGGGCCCCGGCATGCATGGCTTTCCCATTACGGTAGTAGCCAGATCCTTCTTCCCCTTTTACCAGCACACTCCTCCTCGCTTACTAGTGTCAGAAACGATCATGCCGTCCGGCCGTATTAGTCGTCCTGTTCATCAACTCGTTCGTAACCTAAGATCAAAAAACCATCGCGAATTCATCGTGAAAATATAATAGAGGAGAAAATACGATGGAAGTGTAACGAGTCCTTGCGAAACGCGCTCGCGTTTTAGCCATTCATCCGAATAAAAATGTTTCTACGTGGGCAGAGAAGGCAATTGGAAAATTTCGAAAGCGCTTCGTGGCGAGGAGTGCGGTGGTAGCTGCAGGGTGAAACCAGCGTGGAACGCAGGGTGTGGCTGGCGTGAGAGCTTGCTCACCTGAAACAACACAACGTTTTCAGATCGCTGATCCCATAAGCGTCCACGTTTGATCCCTCTGTTGTTTTGCGAACGCATTCGCCTGCCTTCCGGTTAATTCGCGAAAAACTACAGCAACGTACTTAGACTGCGCGAGAGGATTCCCGCGCTCCATCGACCGATACTGACCGTGTCCGATAGAGAGGACCGGACGATGAAGAAATTAAACGGTAGAAAAAGTTCCTTTGTAACTTTTCATTTCTGAAAGTAGACGTATCGCGCGTTCGACGAGCGAGGCGAAAAAATCGCCGAGAGAAGAAGAGAGAAAGAGAAGGGGTGTGTGACGTAGGGTGAGAGCCAGCAAGTCGCGTACAATGCTGGAGATATATCGTGGCATAATATGCAAAGCGGATCGGCCGTACCCGGCGGGGGGTGAAAGCAGGAGCCAAGGGGTGATTAGCGGGACAAAAGCCGACGCCGCTACAAGTGGAACCAAATTGGTAGAAAATTGATAATCAACCGCCAATATCAACCTCCATCGGGAACCGTAGTTCGGTGTATATTCGGGGAGGAGGGAGGGAAGGAGTCTAAAAAGCGTGAGGATACAGGACGAGGGAAAGGGAAAAAGCACACGCGGGTACGTTTGTCTCTTCGGCATGTCTATTATTCGTCGAAAGCGAAGAGGTGTTTACCGCGTTTATAGCCAGGATGTAAAAAGTAAGGGAGACTCGAAATTTGGCGAAGAAAGAGAAAGAGCGAGAGAGGGGGAGAGAGAGAGAGAGAGAAAGAGGAAAATAAAAAGATGAAAGAAAATCGAAGACGTTATCCTTAAGAAAGGGTATTCGCGGTGTTTGAATGGAGCACACGCAGAAGTATATCGAGGTGTCACATCTATCCGAAAAGTTCATCGTTCGAAAGGGGTCCACTAAAAGAGTTTTCTCTAGAATGCGCGAGCTAACTTCAGAAACGACGTGGCAAGTGTGTAATCGAAAGAATCGTAGAGCACTTTTCTCATGCAAATACGGACCGACGCTGCTCGCGGGGAGATACGACCAACTTTTTCTTTGGTCTGCTTAAAACTTCAAACTTAGGTTCCTTTTAAATTTAAATGCTTTCTTCTTCCTCTCTCCTGCCCTTCCCCCTGGGTTAACTCCATGTGTTCCGCTTCTTCGGGGTGACTCGCCCGAGGTGAACCGGATCGACGGCGAAGAATAGCGGAAAATAATAAAGCGACTTCTCTGACAAATCGACGGCTGAACTTTCGAACGGGAGACGTCGAATGTGCTCTCCTCTATTCTTCTCTTTTTCTAACGGGAGACATAAATACATAGAGAACGTACCTATATAGGTATACATGTACGTAGGAGACACGAGGAATCGAATGTGGTGAAGAGAGAAGAAAGAGATGAGACGAAAAAGCGCGCAAGTGTCCGATTCCGTACGGATGCTGCACGTTGAGACGACGGGAGAGAGGAGTTATTAAAATGTAAATATAAATCGACAATCTCTAAAGCAGCGTGTCGCTATAAGCACGGGGCCGCGGTGTAAGTAAACGTGTTTCGAATATACCTACATTAAAAGTGCAATGACACTTGTCAATTATTTCGACAAGATGACATATCAAACAAATTGATTTTTTGGCCATGTGTTTAAAATCAACAACGAAAAACATAATATATGCACTACGTTTAAAAGCTCCTGGCAAACGAGCGCATTTTCATAAACATAAGAAACCAACATCATCGATATTTGTTCACCTCCTCTCGAGAGCAAGTAAAAAAGAAGAAAAAACGCAGGAGAGAAATCAAAAATGATTGCGCAACGATCGTAATAATCGAGGAGAGACGTTCGAGAAGCTCTCGCTCACCAGCTTCCGCGAAGCTGCTGGAAATAAAAATTCCTCGGCATTCTGCTTCTGTTTTTTACGAGGAGCCTCATAAATTTATGCCCCGGGATCGAGACTCACCCTACGAGGAGGCGCTTTACTCCTCTTCTTCTTTCTCCCCGTTTCGCGTTCCGCGTCGCAGATTTATGGACTTATAGATTCTTCCTCTCCTTCCTGCGACTTTCTCCGGATTTCTCCAGCAAAAGAGGAAGAGGAGGAGGAGAAGTAGGAGGAGGTGGAGCGTAATCCTGACCAGCAGACGACTCTTCTCCCTTCCACTCTTTTGCTCTCTTGCGATTTTCCTTATCGTTTTTGCTTCAGAATTATGCGGAAAACAGAAAAGAAGCGGAATACGTTTGGCCTAGATAAATTTTAGCCTGTGTCTACCACCGTCTTCTCTCTCTCTCTCTCTCTCTCTCTCTCTCTCTCTCTCTCTGTGTGTGTGTGTGTGTGTTTTAGACAAAAAAAGAGAGAGATGCAAAATAGAGGAAAGATACATGGTCGGGTTCGAGAGAGTACGGAAAATGAGAAATATAGCAGAAGAGGCAGAGACACATCCGACAAAAGCAGCCTCTCGCAGGATATGACAGTAATCACAGACGGTTCCTTCCACGACTGCAATCTCATTCTTCGAGTCTTCTCACCCAACCCCGCTCGTCTTCTCTTCGGCAAGGGGGTCTTTTCTCTCTCTCTCTCTCTCTCTCTCTCTCTCTCTCTCTCTTTCTCTCTCGTTCACTCTGCGCGCCAGCGGCCGCGATAGCTCATAAATATTCAATGGCCACGCGGCCAAGATAAACTAATTAAAACTTAGATCTCGGTAGTCACTTTAGATTTTTACTTACACAAGAAGCATTTCAGCGGCGGCTGCCCGCCACGAAAAAAGAGAAGAAAAAAGAAGAAAAGGGATGGAGAAAGAAGGAAAGAGACAAAAAGAGTAAGAGAGAGAGAGAGAGAGAGAGAAAGAGAGAGAAGTCTATACTTCCAGCCGCGGATCCGATTCGGTTCTTCCCCCTCGCACCGAAAGATTCGCAACTGGGCTTTCGGAGCAAAAGAAGACGCAAAGAAGAAAGCTTTACTCTGTACTTCTCATTAAGGAAACCACGTTTCCATTCCTCTCGTCTTTCTTTTGTCCCCCACTCCTCGTCCACCCATTCGCTGTTCCTTTCTGTCCCCCTTTACTCCCCTTCAAACCATGTCGCGGAATCGGTGTCCTTTTTCTGAACAACAACAACGCGTTCTCGCGTCTCCATAACGGGTGTTCTCGAAAGAAGGGCCGCAATGAAAGAACAAAAATGCGGGCCTTCGTCTCGTACTACGAACCGAACCGAACGATTCTGCGTATACTTACTTTACGAGGAGACGATCGAGTAACATTCTACCTTAAGGAAAAGAAGAAAAAAAGGGATCTCCAGTCTCCGTCTGCTTCTCGGAGCAGAATTTTTCGAGAGTCGCGATTCGTCTTCCGCGTCCCGTCTCTCCCGTATTTTAATTCGTCGTTCGTGTTTTCGCGTACTCTCTTTCTCCATCCCCCCTCCTTTCTCCACTTCCTTCTCGTTGGCCATTTTCTCCCGCCGCGACTTTCGTCTGGCAACTTATTTTTTTTCCCTCCGTACCCTAGGCCAGGTTTACTTAAGATATTAAAGCACCCACCCCTTGGAGGTCTCCTTCTTCGTTTCCTCTTACCCTCTTTCTCCTCCTCCTCCTCCTCCTCCTCCTTCTACTTTTCTTCTTTCTTCGACTTCCACCGAGGACGAAGTCCTCCAGGGAATTCGATGCAGCTACGCCTTAATTTGTAAGCGGATTTTTGCGCTAATCAGCGAATTTAAGGAAGCGAACGTTGACAACGGGGGCTTTGGTAGCAGGAATGAAAGGGAGAACGCGAGAGGAAAGATGACAGGAGCAAAGACGAGCGAGAACGACAGGGGACGTCGGGGAAGAAGAAGAAGAAAGTCATTTGAATTTATTTTAATTATACTAACGAACAAGGCGCCGGAAGGAAGGCCTAACGAATTATTTGCTCGAATATGATTGCGCGGAATTTCTAACGAACATTCGACCGATCTCTCAGCCGTCGTCGTCGTCGTCGTCGTCGTCGTCGTCGTCGTCGTAAAATCGTAAGTTCTTTCCTGTCGGTCGTTAAGAAGGTGGAACCGATTTTTCGTGTGGAGAACGACTCGCAAAAGGGTTAGGGACATACCCGCACATACATATATACATGTATACCCATAGGTATAAGTTGGAAAAGCAGAATGATGGATAGATCGCGCGATTCTTTCCGGATCTCGCGCACGTGAAGTAAAAGGAAATCGTTCACGCTAGGAGAAGGTGGAGGAGAGTGCGATTGACTAGCGTGACCATCGAATTCCCGCCTCCGATGTGGAATCGGTGCCCTCAAGGGTGCATCGTTAGGGTTGCTCCAATCCCGTGAGTCATCGCGCCTAGAAATCTCTTTCTCTTTCTCTCTCGCACACAAGCACACACATAAACACACGCATACGTGGAGACTTTACCGTAAAACCTGCACGCGCTTGGTGTGTCCACGAAAGGTAGAGGCGGGATTAACCGGTCTGTCATTTGCAATGCAAACGATAACATGACGTATCGCTCGCGAGAAGACGAAATCCCGCGAAAGGAGAGCACGTGGTCCCGCTTCTTCAAAAGAGGAGCAACGAGCAACAAACGATCGGAATAAAAGAAAACGCGAATCCTCGCGAGGAAAGTTCACCGGCGAGCATCGATCAACGCGTTTCCTTTACGCCGTGCGCAACGTCGTTATCAGCTTTCGCAATCTCCGAGCAGTCCACCACCCTCTCCTCCTGACCAGCCACCCTCCCCCCTAAGCAGGCGGGCTCTCCGTCGTGACCGCAAGCGGCAAAGTGGCAGAGCAACTGTGGAGGGAACCGAATGCCGTTCCCTGGCACGCGGAACACGGAACATCCGTTTTAGCAATGAGCTTACTTTAAGGCCGCGCACCCACCCCCGTGGAACCCCCCGACTTACCACCCCTTACGGCCACCTCCAGCTCGCGCGTGGGATCCCTACTCGCGATGGAGATCGGTAATTAATCATTTAGGAAGCCTCGGAGTGGCGGGCCTCGGCCCTTCGCCCTTCACCCTTCGCCCTTCACCCTTCGCCCTTCGCTCTTCGTCCTTCGCCCTTCGCCCTCGCGCGCTCGACGTACAAAAGGCAAGGCCTCGGCTGTTTGTATTTATGTTTCTATGTGTTTCCATACGTGGCCATGTGTGTTTGTGTATGCGTTTAGGTACGTGTATATAAGTACACGTGCATGTACGCGTTAGAACGCTCGAGCGAGGAAACGCCAAATGGCCAACCGGGACTGAGATTGGCCCCGGCCACGAACGCGCTGTTCCGGCTTACTTGGAACTGGGGCTTCCTTTACATACGTACCACCTTCCTCGCACCGGCGTAGGATCGGGGGACGCTTTTGTGAACCTTTCGCATTCTTTCCAAATTAACTCGTCATAGACTCACGATCTTCTCCAAATTCTTCCGCTGGAGGTACTCGGTATAAGGAGAGATCTTTCCGACTGGGGGATTTTAATGCACCAGCAAAGCGAACGCGTTCCCATGTTTCTCCGAGGACTTTTTTTGTATCCTAGAAGTCGGATAATTACGGAAGGCAAGCGTCGAGCCGGAAGAACAAAAATTTCTCAAAAACGATCGATATATCGAAGATCGAAGCGACGGTACCTACCTACCTACCTGCCTACCTACCTACGACGTTGAGTACAGCCTGCGTAATGCGAAAGTACGTACGTAAACCGTGTATCCTACGTATGTTCCACTCGTTATCGCGATCTCGACCCCGTTTGATATAACAGTCACTGTGACGACTATCGTCTTCCGACACGCAAGGCCGCTGCGGGGTTTTACACAGCCGCAAGGACCTCTATGAAATTGTTACAATAGGCGGAGTAACTAATGGCGATGGCGATAACGACGATTGGTAAGTGCCAGCGTCAAGCGTAAAAACGCTAGAGCCAGAAAAGGAAAAATCGATCGACGACCGCAACGACGACGAAGGAAGGAAAGAATAAAAAAAGAACAAAGAAGAAGATGGAAAAGGAGGAGAAGAAGAAAAAATAGAAACTCGTTGCGCGACAAAGTCCCACTTCGTAAATTGTGAAAATAAAGGCTTCGAGTCACTTTTAAATGGCAAAAGGATTAAGCACGAGGGACGAAAGAAAAGATGGTTGGATAGGGAAGAAGTGGGAGCGCGGAGAGGGGGCAGAGGAGAGGAAGAGGAGGGACATTTCGATGTCGAGGACGACAGGATCCATAAACGTCGAGCTTCTGATCCAGAACAGTTAGGAGGTGCTAACGAGTGTTCCCTCGTGCTCGAGCGATCCTTCGAATCCGAGCGCTGTCCCTGGGGCTGCCATTACCGTTGCTTTCTCCGTCTCCGCCATTATCCGCTACGAATACACCCTCGCTCTCTCTCGCTACCCACCCCCTTATTCGGGGTCACCCAGGAATCACGACCCTCCTCGTTAACCTCGAAACGATCCTTTCGTCTCTCTCTTTCTCTCTCTCTTTTTCTCTCATTTTTTTCTCTTTGCTCCACCCCCTCCTCCCTCCTCATCATGTCGGCATGCTCATCGCGCAAGTAAAAAAATGCGCGACCGCTTCCAGACGCTTGCACCGTCGATGTTTCCACGTTCGAAAAATCACAGTGCTGTGGAGAGATAGATAAAATCTACAACCTTCTTTTCCCGAAGGAAAGAAATCGGAAAAGTTCGGTAGCGTAACGAGACTGTGGCGTGGAAACATAATTTTGTAATTACCTTAATTAGATTTTCTAATTGACGCACGAGCCGACACGGCGTAAAAGCGTTTCCCACAACGTAAATAAAAAATGCGCGCGCACGAAGCTTTCAGCGTAAATATTCAGCAAATTTAAAGCCCGTATACAGTGTACACGTACGTAGCCATCTTAAAATTCGCATTCGCTCGTCATGCATTCACCGAGCTAAGTAGCGAATCTTGCGGGAGACTGATTTTTCCATTTCCACCCGTTTCTTTCTTTCTCGCTGGCGCTTTTCTCTCCCGTTCGCTTTTTTCTCTTGACGATTTTTCTTCCACATAATTCAGCACGACTCGGTAACGAAAACCGTTCTTCCGTTTCGGAAGATGACTTTACGCTAAACACTCGAGGGAGATGTATGCCATCGATGTTACAAGGCTCCGTCTCTTCATCGAGTTTCCCACTTGCAAAAACAAACCGGTCTTGTTTTCGCGCGGTGATCGTTCCAGCGTGAATCGCCGCACCGTCAGCGCGGCAGTCCAACCCCCGCCCCCACCACCGCCGCTGCCACCGCTACCACCCAACGTACCTCGTGTTTTTGTAAGTAGAGAAACAACAGTTTCGTCGTACTCGCACGAGCGCGAACGTACCGGAAGACCGAGCTCGAACATTATTTCACCGGGTTCTGCAAAAACACGCTTTTACCCGAGTAACGTTTCGAAAAATCCATTTTACCTAACGACGTTATATACCCGATAACATTATAAGAGGTAGGAGAAAAATAGTAGAATGTAGTAGGAAGACGACGCGCGACTCGATTGAAAATGGTTGCGAGGAACGATGAAAAAGAAGTAGAGAAAAGAAGAAGAAGAAGAAGAAGAAGTAGAAGAAAAAGATAAAGAAGAAAAAAGGAGGACGAGCAGAGAGAAGAAGAAACTGGAGGAGCAACGGAAGCTCCTCGTAAATCAGAGCCGCTACGGAATAACTGGCAAAAGCGCGATAAATCAGGGATCTCCCGGGGACAGCACCGAATTAGGAAATTGGCTGCTTAAAAAGCGCAATGACGTTAATCCCGGACAAAGACGACGCTCCGCGGCAGCGACGGCGGTGGCGACGACGGCGTCGTGCGAAATAGGTACACGAGAAAAACTATACAAAATTGTCCACGTAAATTATCCCGAGAGTACTTACGTTTCATCTCGAGGGTTTGCTACTTATCATATTATCAAGATGGATCTCGTTTTTCGGTTGGCACGAATTAGAGACGATAGTCTCGAATTATTCGTCGGTAATGTCCGTCGTCGTAAATACAAATCACTCTCGACCAAAGTATACCACTTACCCTTAACGGAATCGACTTAAGACTGTATGTATGCGTGAATGGGAGTCGAACGAGAAATACCCTCGATCTTGGTTTCGATCGGCGAGCTTCTTCGATCATGAACGGGGTGGAATAAAAGCGGAATAAAATCAACGTAACTCAATCGGGCTTGTCTTTCGAGATCGGCTTCTCTGCCTTCGACGCTGATAAATGTTCGACTACCTGTATACGAAGGGCTCGTCCTTCTAATTCCTTCCGTACGCGATCGGAGAGAGGCAATAAAAACTCAAGGGGGGAGAGAGAGAGAGAAAGAGAGAGAGAGAGAGAGAGAGAGAGAGAAAGGAACAGAGAGGGAGAGAGTATCATGCTTTGATATTTCATCACAGTCGCGGACGATCGAGCGGAATCGATGAGGTCGAACCGTATGAAGCGGAATCGAATCGTAGGCGGAAAACACGAGCGGATAAACGGACCGGCAAACGGACGGTCCCTTCCGGAATATGAAATGACGCGTTAATGAGTTTTGCCTTGCGGCGTTCGATCCTAAACACACGGTGAGCGAGCGATCCGCGGAAAGGACGCGAAACAGGAGTGCACGTTCGTCGAGGAATATTGTCGGCCGATTGATCGATCGCCAATGAACGGAATCGACGGAGCGATCGCCACGACGAACGTCCTCCCAATCGAGAAACGTTCCGGTTCGATGCATTGATCGACCGATTAATTATGTAGTCCTATGCTAATTGAGCTTGTAATCTGCTCGCGGTCCTGTAAAATATCGGACCTCGGGAGCAGACCGCGCAAGACAGGGAACACGGAAGAACTGATTGCATCGTTTGCTTTCTGTTTCAGATACACATTCCGATACTCGATCCCGAAGGAAAGAAGCTGAAACGAGACGAGTGGATCGTGAAAGTCGTCGATCGATGTAACATTTTCTTCCAAGCGACACGGTCGTTCACCTATTGTTATACCTCTACCAATGAATGCAATAAATTTTCTTCCATCTCTTTCTTTTCCACGAGCCAATATCCCGAGAGTAAATTTTTCGAAATCTACGACTTCGAAGGCGAGCACCTGCCGTGCAAGAAGGGCCGCGTGCATCGCGAAACAAGTGTACGCTAAGAATTCTCTCGGGGGTGCGTGCAAAGAGCCGCGGCTACGGTTATTACACGCGTCACGCGGAGTACCACGGTCACGCATCCCTTTCCTTCTGAACCCTCCGACTAAAGAAAGAGCGAGACAAAGATAGATAGATAAAGAAAATAAGAGAGAGGGAGAGAGAGGGAAAGAGAGAGAGAACCAAAAGAGGCGTAAAAGGGAGAGAGGAGGGAAGTAGCTTATCTGCACCCTTTATCTTGTCAGGTCAGAACGCGGCCCATTATGCCACTTACGGCGTAGCTTACACGTTTCGTGCCGAAGACACAAACCACCTTACTCGACTACTCGACTTTACGCCCGGAACAGCCAACAAGAGAGAAAGACGTTGCCCGGCACCTGCGATCGCCCGATAAAATCCTCCTCTCTTCTGTTCCATATTTTTTTCTTTTTATTCTTTTACTTTCTTTTACTCCTTTTTGTATCGTAACATTTTCTCTTCCTCTTTAAGCGTTGGGATCTTAGTAGGTTTGGGCTCATGATAAGAGGATCGAAATATTCCCCCTTCTCTCTCTCTCTCTCTCTCTCTCTCTCTCTCTCTCTCTATTATACACTTGGTATAGAGAAAAATCAAGGAGCAAGCGACTGTGCTAGCGACTGACGTTTCCGAGGAAGAAAAATGGTGGAGAACGACGACGAAGAAGAAGAAGAGGGAGCCAAGCTAGCAGGAGCAGCAGCTTTCCTTCGAATTTCTCGAGACGGAAGTAGGGGGTAAAGAAGATGGTCGCTCCATAAAAGGAAAGAGAGCGAAAGAGTGAAAGAAAGAGAGAGCGAGAGAGAGAAAGAGAGAGGGGGGGGGCTAGTAGAAGAAGCCGATATATAGAGCAAACGATATAGTCTAGCCTTGATAGTATAACGCCGAACGAAGGAGTTTCGTCGTCGACATAGCCGACACGTAGTCTCGCAGCGTCTTGAGGAGGCGGAACGAAGAGAAGAACCGCCGCCGTTATCAACTCGGCCGGCGATTGGCCGAGCGCCTAGGAGCTCTCCGTGAAGGACCAATGGCGCTCTGGTCTCCGCTTTTCAAGGATTCTCCCCCCGAAATCCTGGGTGTGGGCTAGATCGCCGGGAGATTCTCTCTTCTCTCTCTCTGGAACGGCGAACGCTTCCTCCGGTTTTCTCTCTATGTATGTGTGCGCGCGTGTGGGCATGTAAACGTGATATGGGAGTTCTATGCGCGCGCGCGTGTGCGCGCAGAAAGCATACATCAAACCGTCCCCGCTTGCCCACTGGTCA
>JAIFRP010000021.1:2829172-2882045 GCA_032403825.1 Odynerus spinipes | reverse complement strand
CTCTCTCTCTCTCTCTCTCTTTCTTAAGAAGAAGAAAAAGAAGATCCTATAGCCCCGATCGCACGGCCCCGGCTTACGCGTCTTAAGGTATTCCATGCGTGTAACCGAACTCGAAGACCAGCGTGGAACGAGCGTCCTCCTCGCTGATGTCATCTCCGAGAAAAACAAGAGGCACGATCTCTCTCGCGTTGGGATTTCTCGAGAAATATTCCTCGGAGGAACTTCTTCCGATCGTCGATCGCCGAGGCATCGATATCTAGTAGCTTATAGTTTTCTTCGTAACGCGAGGCACCCTTCGAACGGGCAACCGCCAAAGACTGCGTTCTTAATGTTAGAAGAACAAGGCTCGCGGTGCCGTTAAGGCGTAACGACCACCCAAAATTTACATGAAATTGCTTATTAAATTACTAAGTTTTTCGCGATGATTTAACGGTAGGTAGGCCATTTGTCTCCGGAGCCTTTTATTTCCTCCGTCGCGTTAATGAAACGCTCCTTGCGCGGTTAGGCTTTTATACCGCGTTACGCGTTGCAAGAACTTCTGGCATAATTCTCCGCTCCGAAGGAGGATACTTTCGGAGTTTACCGTTTCTATTACATCGACGTAAAATCCTTTCGTGCCTTGTGCCAAGGAAAGTCGTCGAACGGATAGCCGAAGAGAAGAGGATCGG
Source organism: Odynerus spinipes (assembly GCA_032403825.1). Taxonomy (NCBI): domain Eukaryota; kingdom Metazoa; phylum Arthropoda; class Insecta; order Hymenoptera; family Vespidae; genus Odynerus; species Odynerus spinipes. The sequence continues at coordinate 2,881,377 of JAIFRP010000021.1, read as the reverse complement.
AGAGAGAAGAGAGCTCTCCTAAGAGTAGTCGGCCCGTAGGCGACACGTGCTTCGCTCAACGCAATCTGCCACTGACGTTCCGAATTAAACTTGTCGGCTAGCGGTCTACCAGCTGACGCGTATATAAAAGAGAGACGAAATGGCACGACCTCGGACGACGTAGAGACTCGACGGGGAAATCGAAAGGACGGAATTTCGAGAAAAACCTTGCCGAAAGGGAAGAAACCCGGTACGGGCGCGTGTTCGCGCGGCTGCGTTCGCCGCCCCCTAAATCCCGAAGACTGCAAGCTGCAAAGACCGAAAAAGGGTTCTTACGGTCTTCGTTTCCAGTTTCAGATAAGCCGATATGCATTCATTATAATAAGAAGTGGAAGGCGTCGAGTGAAAAGTTTTCAACGCGGCCCCGGCTTATCAACTTTCTCGGAATTTTATATTATTTAAGGGAACTCCAGAACCCTCCACAGCCCTTTTACCTTTACTAGAGAAGGAGCTTTCGCTCCGTCTCTGACTTTCTCTCTTTCTTCATTGGTAACATTTCTGGCAAGGCTGGTGAGAAAGTTAACGCTCTTCTTTTGATCGCGAGAACGAAGATGCGCGCCACTCAAACTTTATAAAATGGACCTAAGTATTAACGTATTCGATTCTACAATCAAATGATATTCACTTCGCTACTTTAATCTCACTTTGATGCTTTACATGTTATTGATTGCATTCGATAGAAAAAAATTATTAAGTTTCAAAAAACGTTCTCTTTTATCTAATTATTTTACAATTTGAAGATATTAAATAGAATGAAGATAATTTTATAAATATGTATATATCAAAAGATTTTAATAATGTAAATAACTTCAGTTCAAAAAATTGTTGTTCTAAGGGGTTTTTATGCTTCCTCCTACATGCGTGTATAAATGTTGCCTACAGCCGGAGTCACACTACTGAAGTTGATTCAATCGTCCTACCGCTAGATGGGAGTGGATATCATTATTATTGTAGTGATGGTATCGATTCACTAATTGAGTCACTAGATATTTACGTTTTCAAACAAGGCTTTATTATAACGATAACAACAATTTATAACAATCTTTAGTTTAAGTAAAACCACCGCGTGGGGCGAACAAGAAAAGCGAAGAAGAAGGCGGAAGAGGCTAGAACATACGAATAGCGCAGGAAACAAAACGTTAGCGGTTCGGCACTGCCATTGGTTGGTAATGGACAAACTGTCCAGGCGTCGACAGTGCCACCACATTATTTATACCCCTGAAAGTATACAACGCCGTATAAAAAATATTTCCAATGTTCTACTTGATAGCTAATCTTAGATGATACGGAATGTAACTGATGCATCTGATATTAACGCCATGCAAAAAGTTATTACAGAATCCGTGTCGATAATATAGGAAGTCTATGATACCGACAATATTGAATATTTATATTGCACAATAGATTCCTTTCGTGTGTCATACATTGTAAAAAAAGAAAAGATAGAAAAGAAAATACAGTTTTTCGTTAAATTGAACATGTATAATAATTTGAATCTATGTATGTACCGACGTACAACGAAATATTCATTCGTCAAACTTCTGCCAATCGTATGCTTTATACTCTCTAGCTATATACACTACTTGCTGATAGGGTTATTGTGATTGGGCAACATGATCTCACTAGATGTAACATCTTCCAGTCGTAGCATGGTACTGTGCCAGTTGTGTATTGATTGGAAATCACCCGGTGGCTCCGTGAGGTTTTTAACATCAACAAATGTTCCTATAAAGAACTAAAAATAACATTGCAGCGGCTCCAATCCCAAATGTGTTAAAATCGCAGATGCAATGTGCTTGGCCTATTTCAACCATACAACTGCCGAAATATGAACCTTCACGTTGTGTAATTGTTGATTGTCTGTTTTATTGCCTGACAAATAATTCAAATACTTCAATTTTATAATCAGAACACTTTTTATATTGATTTTGTGTTGATAAAAAGTATAAAGTTAAAATAACATCGATATTGCATCTTTCTCGCTGATAGAAATCACCGGAGCCTCATGTCTTTTTGTTCACTCCGTTTTTAATGTTTTGTATCGAATATAGGCATAACCATGGATGTTCGGAAAGAGGTATGCTTTAATTAGTAAATAATGATATTCTGTCAAATTTATATTATTATGTACTTTTGTATATCGCGTATGTTCACTGAATGTAAGGTTAGGATTTCAACTTTTTTTAATTCTATCACGATTGCTATCATTGGATAAATCAATCTTTTAATATGTTTCTATACATTAAGATATTATTGTATCATTATAATTATATGAAATGATTTGGTAATACCTATTTAGATACGATATACAATTTCATTATAAATATAGGCATACTAGTATGTACATATCAAATGTTCAAAATGTTCTTACAAATAAACATGTTTTATCTGTTGTACAGAAAATAATATAAAAACACTTGTGATTAGTATTACGTGTATTAATTATAAATAATAATCATTATCAAAGAATGTACGAAGTAGAAAAGTTAAGTTAAAATCGATCATTATAAAATACTGAAATAAACCTTAATGTTATTATATGTTCTTGATTCATTTTTATTTTTAGCTTGACTTTCAATTTTTGGATCTACATGATTTGGGTGACAGTGACAAAAATCAGTTAATGGCAATTTTGAAACCTAGTAATGTCACAGATGCGTTAAAGCTACCATGGGATACAGTTGATAATAACCATGAACTAAATTCTAATGTAACGGAGATATCGGAATTACAAAATCATTGGTATCAAAATGGTAAGTAAAATTAATTTAAATGAACATAAACTAACATATAATTCTTAATATGCAAGAGTGCTTATCAAGTATAGTTCTTAAGTATAAGTTTTCTAATATGTAGAAATATATAAAATATATTTATATTATACTGATTACTTGGTAATCATAAATATAATTAAAAAATACATGCTAAAAATCTTTATACATGCTATAGCAGGAACGGAAGAAAATTTCTTAAAGTGTGGTAACCCAGCGAATGTTGCATCTTCAATGATCATGTCAGCAATTCCACAAACGCATCCATATAATCAACAAATAATAACAACAATGTGTAGCGACTGGCAACCTATGTATAATGTTCCTACCGATGCTCATATGCAACCATTTATACCTGGATTAGCATATTCACATCCTATATTTCCCAATACGGGAAATGAAATTCATGATGTCGCATATGGAAGGGAAAATGCGAGACGTAGTAGTCGAGGAAGAGGCATAAGAAGAGACAATTTCAACAGAGGCATTAATCCAACTACTGAAATTCATTCTGGATATATAGGCGAGCAAAGTCAGTTTCATCCACCAATACCTGTTATGTATGTCTTTTCTGAACATGCAGTGTCTCCTCAACAACATCAAGTTGCTGGACCAATCTTTTATCCCCCTGCGATGTATTCTTCACCAACGATCCATCCACATACCAATACGCACCCACATGCACATCCTACTTATCAAACGCACCATCATTCCTCTAATAATATGAGATATGGCCGACAATCGCAATCCGTTATTACACAACAAAATCAAGAGTGTATGAAAGCGCCAACCACTAAACCACAAGACAAACGTGCACAAAATGTATATGCATCTGTAAAACCATCTTATCATCAATTAAACGAAGAAGAAAATAATTCCTCTCAGACCAATATTGTGACGACAGTTATTGTAAATAACAGCAATCAAGAATCTGTCATTGATAATGAAGATGAAAGTACTGCCAACAGAAAAAATGTAAACAACAACACTAAAGTACCACCGGTTAATGTAAAGATAGAGCATAATATTGTATCAACCGTTAATGAAACTTGCAATGGTGCAGAAAAGAATGATGTACCGTGTGTAAATATCAATAGCAGCATTGAAGTAAAGCAAAATGGAGAAACCGATAAGGAGTATAAAAATGAAACTGTTTCTAGTATTAAAACTACTGTTGTTAAAACATTATCTACATCTACATCAAAGTCAGGTGAAAGTGAAGTACAAAGTGAAGAAAATGCAGCATCAAAAAGTATATTAGATGAGCCTGCTGTAAAAATTTCAAATAATTCTTCTTTAACACCTACAAGTGTATCTACTACTTCAAGTTCCTCGCCCTCTGTTGTACCAAACATGTCCTGGGCTAATGTTCTCAAAAAAGGCAGTTCAGATCTGCAAGGTACTCCTTCAACTTACAAACCAATGGCACGTATTAATCCATTACCTGCTACACCTGTTATTGAACAAGCTTCATCTACAAAAACACCATCACAACCAACAGTGCAAAGAGACCAATATATTGCAAGTCCATTGCTTGAAACAGAAAGTCTTCCTTCTAATGCACACAATTTATCAAATGATTGTAAAAATACACAATCAGAAATAACTCAAAATAAATATGATGATCCTACTGTTTTTAGAATGGGTGGTAAGTATATAAAACAAAATCATTCTACCCATTTAAGTGGAGTAATCTGATGCAAAGAAAATAAATTTTGTATACGTGTTTACAGAATTTTTATTAAATTATCAAATGGACAGGCAAACTGTAAGCTTGCTGCCACGTGGTTTAACAAACCGCAGTAATTATTGTTATATCAATAGTATACTACAAGCTTTACTTGCTTGCCCACCATTTTATAATCTTCTTATAGCTTTGCCACATTCCAAAGGCACTTACAAAAATTCATCTACTCCTCTTATAGATAACATGTATGTATATAACATGTACTAGTAAAATTTAAACTAATTATACTTATATTACTATTTTTGGTATGTATTATGTATAAATTTTGTAGGATAAAATTTGTTCATGAATTTACACCTCTATCAGATAGTGCAAGATTAGCTAGAAAAGATAGAGTGCATAAACGAGGAGATAATGCTATTGCAGATATACAAAGTGGTATGGCATTTGAGCCATCTTACGTATATACTATGCTGAAAAATACTTCATCTGCTGGAGTATTTTCTGTAGAGGGACGACAAGAAGATGCAGAAGAATTTCTCTCGTGCCTTCTAAATGGTATTAATGATGAAATGTTGGAGGTATGATTATAAAATATAGAATACTATGGTTTTTTGCTATAATGTATTTATATTTATGTCAATTTTATATATATTTCAGCTTATAAAACTAGTAAACAATGAATCAAATCCAGCTAATAATGCAGAGACTAATATTAATTATAGTCACGTGGAAGAAGAATGGAAAGTAAGAACTAATATTTTCTGTTTATTTTTATTAGTCAACACAACTTCAGATCCGTTGTAATAGCAATTCAAAATTGTTTAATTGATGTTTTCTAGGTAATGGGGCCAAAGAACAAAGGGTCCATCACGCGATGTACAGAATTTGGTAGAACCCCATTATCTGATATTTTTCGTGGCCAATTAAGATCTAGAGTATCCCGTGTAGGAGAACAACCAACAGACAATGTGCAACCTTTCTTCACGTTGCAACTTGATATTGAGGTAAAAAATAATTATTATAAAATACTTTTAAGAATGGCTCTTTACAATATATCCTACAAATCTTATAATTAGAAAGCAGAGTCTGTGACAAAAGCACTTGAAATTTTGGTTGGAAAAGACCAATTGGAAGGAATGACTTGTAGCAAAACAAAACAACAAATAGAAGCTTGGAAACAAGTAACTTTAGAAGAATTACCAGTTATTCTTATATTACATTTAAAATGGTTTGACTATAAACTTGATGGATGTTCAAAAATATTTAAGAAAGTGGAATTTCCCATAGATTTAAAAGTGGATGCCAGTAAGTTTCTTTTAATTTAATTTTATATAATTTAATAATGTTTTCACTGTGATGTTAGTGTATATACATATATTTGTTTATTTTAGAATTCTTGTCACCAAATATAGGGAAAAAACTTAATCCAAAACAAAAGCAGTACAAATTATTTGCTGTTACTTACCACGTTGGAAAAGAAACAACAAAAGGCCATTACGTTACAGATGCTTTTCATGTAGGCTATGGAGGCTGGGTAAGGTACGATGATAGTTCATTACAAAGTATTTCAGAAAATGATGTTTTAAATCCAGCTCCTCCTAGCGTACCATATTTACTGTATTATAGAAGGTGCGACACTATTGGAAATAATCAATCAAACACAGGTAGAACCCGTTGAAATATCAATATTCATTTGTATAGATAACAATCCTATTCTAAAAAATATAGTGTATCACTTTTTACAATTTCACGATTATTGTTGATATTTATATCTGAGTAAACAGAAAGTTTGTTATAAAGTATTGTAAAATCAAATAACTATTTCCTTTTATCTTACTACACTTCCATGAAATATTTATACTAAACTGTTACTAGTTTTATGCGTAGTTTTCTTGATACATAACTTGAAAGTAGCTAAGGTAAAACAAGTGTTCATACTGGCACCTATTGCAGTTTTATTGGCGTTGGGTATTAGATGCTTATAGTTTATAAAATAAAAAGTTAGATACAAATTTCTTGTATATATGTTTCTTATAAAAATATATGGTATTATGTAAGTGTCTGCTGTTACAACTTACATAAAAAAAGAAATTTATGTGCTCAGAAACACAAAGAATAATTACAAAACGCTTATGAGATGTTAAGGCAAATTTATATAATGATATAAAATTCTGTTCTTTTTTTTTCTTTTAGATTTATAATTTAATGCTTTTATCATAAGTTAACAACAACTAGTTCTATTCTCCATACAGCATTTTATAATAACATTTATCATTCTAAGTAGAACTACAATTTGTTTTAATTGAAGTTATAGTTAAAAGATAAACGTACCATCATATGTCACATTTAATTATTCTGGTCATCTTTATTAAAAAGTATATTATAAGTTGTTTTACATATTGCATATGCATTATTGTTCTGTATAAATATTTTACCTAAGTCTGCTGAATTTCCATTAGAGTTTGTTATCTACATTTTGATATTTGTTACTCAAATTTAAGGTTTTTTAGATTGATAAGACTAAAAGATACAATAAGTGAGAAATATGTTTATTATTAGACAAGTATGAACATTTTTTTCACATTTTGCCTTAAAATCTTTGGTATAGACTGCCTGTCATGAGAAAAAAGAAATGTAATATTCAACCCCTTTAATGTTCATAAGCTCATCTATTTTGTTATATACAAATGTCCATGAAAACATTATCTCTGCACATAAGTCATTTCTGCACATTTGTAACAAGAACAGCTGTTATTTAAAGACTGTTACTTTAATGAATTTTTCCTTGAACAGTAATGTTATAATTTCTATTGTGTTTTAGGATTACAATCAGCTTAAAAGTATTTGTTGCCAATTTATATATCAAAATTAACAACAAGTTAATCCTTATTGAGATAAGAAATATTATGTAGTAGTATTGTATTGACCCTCCATTAAGGTACATTTAGCATGATATTGTAAATTAGTCACATTGTTGAACAATTTCTCTTAAGCTAATTTGTCTAATCATTTACATTTACTAATAATATTTGCAGTTTTTACACTTATAAAGGTCTGTGAACCTACGTTTGTTAACGGTGGTAAAATTATAAAATAAACATTCATACTTTTATGAAAACATGTGTAATATAATGTAAACTTTTATTTCTTGTAAAAATACAAGAAATTTAAGTAATGCAAATAAGAATATTACAGCTATGCAAAATGGTGAAACTAGGAATTCTTATTATAGAATATCATATTTACATACATACATTATCTATAAATTATAATGTTTATAATGTAGATAAAAACTTGATATAACTAAAATTTTACAAGTGTATGTAACTTAAACAGTAAAATACAATATATTTCTTTTCATTTTAGTATATGCTAAATTGTAAATAAATATCTAGAGTTTATAAAAAAAGAATAAATCTATGTATATACATTATCTATAAATTGTCATGTATTAAGATGCAATATATGTAAAATAAGACTATTTTACTTCATCACATATTTCTACAGCAGAATGAAAATTCTGTTTAATGATAAACAATTATTCAGAATATCACATCTGGAAGTGGCTGTTTTGAATGATGTATCAACAGCATTAAACAGCAAATGTGTAATGATTAAACATATATCATTCTTTCATAATTTTGATAATACAATAGACTGATGAGTAGACAAATAATCTTTTAATGTAATGTAGATATTTTTTATCTTTGTCACACTCGTTTTCTATATTCAGGCAATTTTGTATATCAATTAAAACAAGGACTTAAATGACTAGGTATAAAAATTTGAACAAATACTTGTTTTACAAAATTCCATCTCAGGAGAATAAAGTTTGATTGACATTTCCGATATAATCGCTTCCAAGGTACATAGCACTGACTGTTAAGAACAGGACAAAGCACGAGCCATATTTAGAAAATATGATTAATAAACGCTAAAAATGTGGTAAACAAACTTTGCCTGCAAAAAGTTCAGAAATAACTGTGATCCATAGTGCCAGAACAAAAAAAATATATGAGATTCCAACTTGATGCGAATTTGGTAATTGATATGGCTGTCCACCAATTTCATCAATATAAAAGCCCATTGGGAATAAAACCGCTGCTAAGCAAAACAGCACCACTGAAATATTATAATATTATTTTATGTAATTATTATCTATTATATAAGCATCTTTGGAAAGATTTCAAATAAATTACTATAAGTAGATGGTTTATTACATGTAAATTTTTCTAATTTATTTCACTATATCTATATTATTTCACAAAATGATTATTATTCAATATTTCAGTATAATACTTTAATCTAGATATACTTACTAGCAGTAAAACCAACCCATCGGGCATATGGAATTACATTACGATCCCAATGTGAACTGACCAACAGTATCACAGTTGCTGTTATTAAAATACATCCAACAGATATAAAAACAAGAGCCAACAACCATTCTGGCTCCAAATCTGGTGTGTAACAAACTTGTTCTCGGTCGTATAATGACATACAAGACAACATAAGACCTAATCGTGTATCTCCTATAACAATGCATGAAAAAGTAAGTTGGTACAAAAGTAGAATTAATATTTTAATGCATTATTTACTTTACTACTACTGCTATGCCACCAATTACTTTTATACTAGTTATTGACTATGTTTTTATTAATGTACTTCTTTATATATTCATAGTTTACTAGGTTTATTATTTACTAAATCTTACAATTACAGTTTATCTATAATATTTACCACCAACGTCAGTTATAATCCACTCAGGTAATCCCAGACTGATAATTGCAAACACATCAGCTGCAAAAAATAAGGCTCCTGAAATTACCGTCAATTTATCCATTTCCTGTTGTTAATTGGAACAATTTATTTTCTTTCCAATATATAATAACACATATTAATTCGAACTTTTTTTACTTGTTTAAAACAAAACAATTAACATTATAAATTGTCGAATAAACTAGGTACACACATATACACGAATGTTACGGTGATAGATTTTTCCAACCTCAAAATTTGAAGACATGTCACATCTTGCATGACTAGCGACAGATGCGGAAAAACTAGGAACCTTAAGCAAATTAAGAAAACACTGCTTGCATCGGCACACAACACATGGGTCACTCCAGGTCACTCCATGAATACAAAATCGACCACTAAATTGACTTTTATACGTTTCTTTTACACAAAATAGCAATTTTCGAAATTTCGATAATTATCTGGTATCTTGATCTTTTTTCTTTCAAATGAGCCTTCATGCATAAAAAAAGAATCCATTGGATGATAAGTGATCTTTATCTTTCACTTGCTCATTATTCCCATTGACATTTTTTGGAACATTAATCTATACACATCTATGCACATTATACAAGTTTTTATTAACACACTTAGTTTACAGGACATTTTTATAAACAAATCTATACAATACATTTGTGTAAATTATATTTTTATATGATAGAATATACAATAAAAGTCTATATCAATTATCAATATATTTGATTTTCATATGCTATTATTTCTCAACATAAGTTGACACTTGTGTAGAATTTTTTAATATTCCTCTATAACGTTGTACTAAATCACTAATAGATCTTCTATTATTTGTTTTCTCTTTAACATTGTTGGATTTATTATCTTTTGTATTTTCTATACTGTCTTTAGTTTCATCAACTTTTTTATACTGCTGATTGTGTATGTTGTCGACCTCTTTAATAATACACTGAGATTTTTTATCATTTATTATACTTAATTTTTCAGATACAATTACTTCATTACTAAGATCCAAGAGGTTTTTTGTAGTATTACTAAGGCTACATTGTGACATATTATGTATTTCTCCTACTGTATTCGTTATAGCAGTAGAATTAGCTTTTGAGGAATGTGGTATAGACATCATACTGTAGTTACCTGCATGCAAGTGAAATATTTACAATTATTATCTGCACTAATAAGACAAGAAAGCATTTACTACCTTTTTCAGCAGCTTTCCTTGCATGCGAAAGAAATAAACGTGAATATTTTCCAGTATGGTTAGCAGATAAAAGAGTTGGTTTAGAGATATACACAAGAGGTGATGGAATTTTATCACTGACATTTAAAGAAATAGTATCATCAAAATTAATTCGTGAAACCAGTACATTTGTTCTTAACTGTGAAATAGGTACTACGTTATTCCCATGTTCTCGTTTATATCTAGAAAATAAGGATTTGTGGACACCTGCAAATAATTTGAAATAATCTTATTGACCTTATTACTTTCAACAATATACATTTATTCATTGCATAAATGAATCCATACCTTCTACTGGTGTAAGGTCTAATCTCTTTAATATATCGTTTCCTTCATTGCCACAATTGGTATTTATTTTTATAATTGGAGATGAGAAAAAGATAACATTTTTCATGGATGAAATATTTTCTTGATATGTTTGATTCACATTGAAATCACATTGAAGATCAGTCGAACTACTTGTTATATATGCTCTTAAATTTTGAAATGATCTAATTCCTGATTTCAAATCTTCTTGACTTGCCTCTATTTGCAAAGAGCATTTAGATAAATCTTTCAATTTACTTTCCGTCAAGCATCGATATATTTGGCATAACAATAAATTAAATAATTGAAGAAAATTATATAACATTAGTTTGTCATTTGTATACAAGTGATCGAGGAGATACTGTAAATTATATGAATATTAGAATATGATCGTTTAGAGTAAATCTGATTCTTTATAAATTTGAACATTACCTGTACATTTGTTGACAATGGCAGTTGCAAAATTGAGGGACAATGTATTTTTGTAAGTTGATCTGTATCTAATATTTCACTACCACTTATTCTACTAAAAATCATATTAGTAATTTTATTGCTAAGAGTTTCCACATTCTTCAAAGTCATATGTTTCTTTTTTATATATGCTATACTTTCATCTATATTTTGTTTCCAAACTATGAAAAATATATAGTAATTAATGTAATGATACTACATTTCTATATGAATGCTGTATTGTATGAAACATACGTTTTATAATTCCTGTATCTTCAACATTTGCCAAACGTTCTTTTATGCTTGAATTAACAGGAGCTTTAGATATCAGATGTAATATAGATTGCTTAGTTTCAAAAACTTCATGTTTTATATTAGCTAAAGCTTTTTCTTCTTCTCTAAAAAAATACAAGAAAAAAACAATAAATAAAAAATACAATATAGGTAAAGTGAAGTAAATATAAGAATTCATTACTCTATAATAATTTTAGACATTTCTTGCATCTTCTTCATGTTTCTGTGATGAGACATAATATTAGACATTGTGTCCTTACTTATTTTGTGTAAATTGGTTTTTATCAATTCATCTGTAGGACCTGAACTTGGTGCATACAAAATATTTTCATTACCTGTAAATAAACCATTAATTAAAGATAAGTTATTTAACATTAAGTTTACAGGATGTGTCAATTCAACAAATTTTGATATACATATAAAAAATAAAGACACAATACATAAACAAAAAAATACTTACAGTTTCTTTTTAAATAAGTTCTTAGTACTACTATAGACAATTTCCACATAATAGTTATAAACTTTGTACCATGAGCGCAAACCAAATAGGAAGAAGAAATAGGAGGGAAATCAACATCCGGATGTTCACTTGCTATTACATTTAGGTAATCTTTAACGTCATTACGATATTTAACTCCCGTCTTCTTACATATTACTGGCCATTGTATTAATTTTTTAAAACGCTCTGCATCATATATTGTTAATAAATATTCAGAAACATGCATAAACCCAACTGTATTAGGTTTCTCAAACATTCCCTAAAAAGATAACATATTTTCTTATATATACTCTTATGTTATTCTTAACTTTATATTATGTTTTATAACATAAAATCTATTGTAATGTGTACCTCATGAAAATGTATCTTAAAATCATCGCTCGGTGGTATTACTTGCGTCAACAGAAAGACGTTACGATGAAAAGACGTATTTATTGTCATTATGTATATAAAATTTACGATTCTTTAAAGTGTACACTTATTTCATACTTAAATTATCTTACGATGTAATATCAACTGATGAAACGTATCAAATAAGCTTTCATTCGCAATGTTCTATCGTCCTATTCTTTTTAGTTGTTCTTTTTCTGTTACCTCTTAGCTGTTAATAATTTGAAATTTCAAAACTACAGGCAATAGTTATAATAATACAAGATGGGACACTAATGAGTCTTTTTTAAAGAAAAGAGCAACAATATCTAGAGTCGAATTCTAGATGATGGAACATATCGATAAGGTCCTGTACCATATCGATAATACAGAAACATGACTCATAACTCTGCTGTCCGCTAGAGTCCTCTGAATCATATCCAAATCATATGTGTGAAGATCATTCTTTTAAAAAATATAATTAATTTATATACTTGCTTAATATAATTTCAATTATTATATTACAATTAATATATTACAATTTTCAAATTGTAATATAGCTTTACATATCATGAAAATATAGATACAAGTATGTATAGTGCAAGTGATGTTTTCAGTACCAATTTGAAGTCGATGGTGTTACCCGCGAATAATGTAAATTGAAACGACCAATCGGACGGTTTGATCTACGGTGACAAGTGACGACTAGTCATCTTTCCGCGAGAATTCGATGAATGAATTACGCCTAGTCCGATATCAAGTAGCACGAATATAAGTAAGAAAGAATTAAAATTTATATTAGACATTTAAAGTGAATCCCTGGAAGCAATAACTTCTACGTGGTTGAACACAGGCAATTAACCCATTCGAAACGGCGATTTTTTTTTAACACGGTCCCGAGGAGCGAAAATTGTTTTTTCTTCATATTGTTCATTTTTAATAAAAAAAACTTGTTTACTATGGAAATCACCCAATTCGTAAGTGAATTCGCATAAATAAGATGATTGCACACCGTGTGTGCAGCTCGCTCCTAAAAAAATTTTTATTGCGATGTGTGCAATGTAAGGTAAAATAAAAATACATCATTAAAATTGATAAACATTTATTTTAAAAATAGTTAGATAATATAAAATCGTTATTTTGCTTTTAATAATGAAGAACAGAATTTGATGGTTACAAGTTACAGTTTTCTTGAGAGCGGGGAGGGGTGGGGGTACTAAGGTTCCTGAGCTTAAAACAATAACAAGCCGGGCATCGACGCAACGTCATTATCATCATTATCATTACGTGTTCGAATTTGCTCGAGTCAACATTTCTTCTGCCTTAGACCACATGTAATTATTTCAATTATTACTTCGTCATAATATAATACATTTTACTATAGTATACATCATACGTTATCATATTATAATCATCTTATAATATTATATGAATTATTATCACAAATTTGATAAATTGAATAACACAAAATAATCATTATATAATTTCAACAATTTTATAATTGTAGAATCTCATTTGCAGTTGGAAATAATCGAAGCCCCTGGATGTAAACAATAATAGCATCGATACAACATCATTTCGTGCTAGTATACCGGCAGTCAATAATAGCTCACCAGTCAAAAAATATATGATTCTATTTCAAAAAAACGTTAATGACCTTCATATATCCTTTTCACGTCCATCTACAAAAAAAAATAAACCATCAGAATGTGCCCCTCTCAAAACCGTTCAACTTCATCTGAAACATTGTTTGCTATGCGTAATAATAATGACGTAAATCTAGGTGGTAAAATGTGGTGACCCACCCTGTATATATATTTGACTGCAGTTAGCAGCAAGTGAAACGTGCTGTAGGTAGTTACATATACATATGTATACATGTATACACATATATAAATCATCACAAAATCAATCATTGGAATAACATTACTGTTACCCCAAAAATTGATTTTGTAATGACTTATCCATGGTGGTTTGAGGATTTTTGTGGTAATAAATAAAAATATATTGTCAGTACTAATTTATTGAAAAATATCTACATACTTATATCACACACGTAATAAATTTACAATAATGAAAATAATTTATTTTTATTATTAAAACTTATAATAAACATTGCAAAAATTCAAGAAAAATTGACCATTAAATAATGTCATATAAAGTTTTGTCAATGTTCCGTAACGTTTATGGTCAAGGAGATAAGTAAGATAGTAACAGTTATTGAACCACCTTGTATATACATAAATAAATGCAATATATTCTACTTATCCTTACTATTTGTACAAAAGAGTTAAGTATGAAGCATTATAAATACAATACAATAGACATTATGTAGACTATGTATATATATACATATACATATAGTTCTAGGGAATTTTCAAACATGTTATAAGGCACATTTATTAAAGTAATATGATGTTTTCATAATTATTGAATACAAAATATTAAAATATTAAGATGATACAGGAAGAATAAGTTTCCAATCAGCAGCTGCTCTTAAAGCTTGTGTTGCCAAATCTTCGATTTTTTTATTTTCTACAGAATCAGTCTTTGTTAAAGCCATTAAAATTTCCATTATGTCTGTTTCCACCAATTTTGCAGCAACATCTTTTGTGCTTTTCATCATATTTAGTATAACAACTATACCTCGATGTTGTATGTCAGATTTGGGATTTGCAAGCAAAAAACGCAATATTTCTAGCCAATCTTTTGCATCAAAAACTTTTTCACAAGCCTTGGTGCTTACTGACGTTAACATGGCAAGAGCTCCAGATGCAGCTAAACATGTATCTTCATCTTCATCTTGACAAAGAATCATAAGATATTTCACTCTATCGTTTTCTTGTTCAAAATATTGGATTGTTTCCTCACACATAATTAAGTTATTTATTACTTGTGTAGCCGCACGCCTTAACATGTCGTGATCTTCATACATATAACTCTCAACTTTTTGGAAACCACCTTCTTTCAAAATACGTTTTCTAACAGTATCATTAACACCAGCTAAATTACATAATGCCATTAATGCTTCAAAGTTTTCTAGTGCCGAACATTCTGGATTTAAAAGATTTATGAATGGTCGTATAACTTCCATAATTCTCTGTCCAGGAAATGCTACTTCTGGGTTCATTGTAATACCTAAACGTGCTAATGCTTGAGATGCTTGTTTCTTTCCTTTATCCGTTCCATCTAAAGCTAAGGGTAAAAGAGCTTTTGCCCCACCTTGTTGCACAACGATTCCTCGTGCTTCTTGTTGACTACAGATAGCATTGAAAACACGTGCTATTAATTCTTTACTGTTCTGACTATCTGTTTTGGAAAGAGTAACTAAAGCGCTTGTTACGCCTGCTTTAGCTAAAGTGATCAATCTTTTATTTACGAAGTCTTGATCATCAAGTTCATGTTCTTCCGGTATGTGATGCTTAGCAAATTTGGCCAATTCTATCATCTCAGGTATCATTTCCTGCTTATCATAAGCATTGCATAAATTAACTAAAGTAGTAACTACCCCATATAATACAGACTGATCCCCAGTTTTAGCAAGTTCTATCATTGCTTGAATGGCATCACGATCTTCTATCAATTTTTCTTTAACTTCAGCATCAAATGTTAGATATGACAGTCCTTCTACAGCCCATTTTCTCATATCTTTTTGTTTTTTAGGATTAATCAAAAATCTTCTACAAGCTTCTGCTAATTTCTTTGTTGCTCCTTCAGCAAATGGTCTAATAGTTGCATCACTACCACCAGAACTTCCCAATTTACATAATCCAACCAGTGCTCGCACACGAATTGAATCATCCTTTGATTGATATAATTTTTTAAGTATATTTATACCTTGAGATATTATTGCTGTAGCTTTATCCTTTTTAGATGCTGCAGCTATAATACATTCACATGCAACTTTCTGTTGCAATGGATCTTCGGTACCTGCCATTACAAGAATCATTTCCATAATACCTTCCTTAGCAATAATTGCATTTCCTACGTCTAAAGGACCAAGCAATAGTGTTGTTATTGCAACAACAACCCGAACCTGTAAGTACAAATAAATAGTTTGTTTAAAAATCATTTCTTGATAAAGATTAGGCATAGTAGTATCAGATTTTTACCTTTGATTCTATATCTGGTGTAAGCAGTTTATCTTTTATGTACTCATCAATGGCATTTCTAAACTTGTCTTTTGCAGCATCATAATACATATTTTCATAAATTCTAGCCAAGCAGACACTCGTTATAGTACGCGTAGATGGAGTAATGTCCATTGCAGACTCATACTTGTATTCCTCTAACTCACTGGCAACTTCCATCAGTCTCTGCAGACCTTGAATTTCTACTAACCGTTCTGCCCAATTTAATGTAGTATAATGTATGTTACGCATGATAAGTTCTATAATTGCATCTCTTGCTTGACCAGTAATTGTTCTACCAGTTGTACTATATACTAAGCAAGACAAGATGGTATCAATTTCTTTTTTATATTGTTCACACAAATCCTTATTAGGTTTTGTGTCTGGTTTATTATCCATTCCACTATAACTATTTAATATGGTCTGAAATTTTAAACACATATTTATATATACATATACATAAATAAATGTGTATATTTATACGCAATATCCATTTAGAAAATTAATTACTAATAATACTTGTATGTTATACCTGTATGCAATACTGAGCTGCATTAACTCTTTCTATGTTTTTACTATTAATCATTTCCAAGCACCAAGGTATACCAATAATACTCAAAATTGTTTCAGTTCGACAAATATTATCTTTACATAATTCTGCAACAATGCGAATTGCAGCAACAAGTATTTCTTCATTCTTTTCTAACTTTAATAACTTTGTTATTTTAGATACTATTCCATCGTTGAACATGAGTTCTGCGCCAGCTCTTTCACGAGAAAGTACTAACAGATTATTTATTGCCGTTTCCCGTTTTTCTTTATCTTGTTTTAAATCAAAAGCTATATCCATCATCTGGGATACCTATATACATACATTTAAAAAGTAATATATACACACGATATAAAATCCACAAATCTATTACTATATCTACACATATATGTATTAGAAGAGTAAATAGTAATGCATACCTTTGTACTAATACGAGAATTCTGCTTATGTCGATCTTGTACAATTTCATGTAATCGTGCAACTATAGGCTGAATTGCTTTATTACCAGGATCTACAGAAATAATATATCTAGCATCTCTATATGCTTCTTCAAACCTTTCCATAGCTTCTAGAGCTTGACATCTACGAAACAGAGCTTTTGGATCTTTAGGGCAAATTTTTAGCGCTTCATCACAGTCTTTTATTGCCTTTTCATAATTTTGTTGTTTTAAATACGCAGCTGCACGATTCTTATAATAAACAGCTTTTTCAGCATTTTCCTCTTTTGTAAACTTAAGAGCATTTGTATAACAACTTAATGCCTCTGACCAATTGCCTTTATTAAATTCTTCATTACCTTTCTCTTTCCACTCTTGAGGTGTCAAAGTTTCCTTCGTCATCCTATTGCAAAACGTAACCATCTATTTACATTTTTTAATTTTTAAGATATACACACAAAATAAAATATTCAATAAATTCTTGCCTTTATCTTAGCCCGTGAATAGATTTATATATTTTCTTAATATCAAGTAACACTATTTCGACCACTTATTGAACTGTCACTTTACCAACATTAATTTACACACTCTGCACAAGAAAATTTTCTAACGCTCTTGCCGCTTCTGCGGTATATTAAAAGCAGAGTAGAACTGTCCAGACGTTACTAGATTGTCGAACATTTATTTTAGTCTTCGTTGGCCCACGTTGAACGAAAACGTAGTCATTTGATTAAAAATAGACTGTATTCCCGTTACGATATTGGCGGGCTTCTTTTAATCACTTCTAAGTTATATGTACCAGATTTTTCTTTCCGGTACTATACAGCCGGTAAACATCTAAATGATAATTTTGTTGTAATAACTTTCAACATTAGTTTAAGGAAAAATGATAAGAAAAAAACATCATTATATTAACCTAAACAAATTTACATATACGATAATGGAAGTTACAAATTAGCAATTTTAATTATATTCTTCTACTTCATAAGTATACTGAGCTTCTTTTCTCATTAATGACCGTATTAACTTTTACCAGCACTAATTAAATATCCTTTACATATATATAAAAACATCCTTTGGCAAGTTGCCAACTTTCTCTGTCACTGTATAAACATGATATATTCTTTTTAAAACCATCAAGGTGATACTTCCTTTGCGAACTATCGATACAAAAGATTTATAATAAACCAATCAAAATTACAAATTTGAATGTAATTCATTGGCCACCTTTGAACTTTATAAGAATAAACGTTTATACGTAAATTGTGTATTGATAGATGTCGCCCGCACTATATTGTTGTCATTATTCTTGTATAAAAGTTAAGGAGATTTTGTAAAATTTGTTAATCAAAGACAATTATAATTGTCTGTAGAATACTGTTTTTCATAATGTCCTTTCCCAGTACATTAAATATTGGTTAATATAATTTTCATATTATTTTAATAATTTTTGTTGTATATGGTTAGAAAATATCATATGGAATATTGTTTAAAAAATAACTACCAATTTAATTAAAAATGATGCCAGTATTATCAAAAGATACAGAAGCCAAAGATGGAGAAGGAAGGGCTTTAATAAAAGTTGTAGAACGTCCAACGTTTATATTAAAAACTAGAGAAGGTGAAAGCCGAGCAGTCTCACCAAGTCAACGTAATGGTAACAAGTAAGAATTATTTATATGTATAATATGTATTAATTATTAAAAATATATATTAATTGTTACTAATATATATTAATTTTTAAAAATATATTAGAAAAGAAATAGATGGAACCTCAACAATGCCATTGAAGCCACCAGATAGTAGGTTTTTTTGTTATAATTCAGCATATTAAAATAACAAGTAATGTATTACTTAGTAAAATGTATTATTGATGTAAGTTACCAATTTAAAGTATACTTTTTACAGTAACACGAACAGTGATTCCGACATGTATTGAAATGACAAGTTGTGCTAAATTTATGGATGAAAATATGCAACTTTGTGAAAGTGCATTAGAGTTTTTATGTGACCAACAAGACTTCTTAGTGGTAGGATGCTTAGGTACACAAGGTGTTGGAAAGTCTACAATAATGTCACTTCTTACATCAAATTACAAGTTAGTTTTGTTCTTAATGGATATTATTTTTTCACAATATTTAACATAATTAATATTCTTATAATAAGCTCAGGGCTGACATTTTTGGTGTTCAAGATATGTCTCATCATGAGTCTGGTACAAATTGTACTAGTGGAATAGATTTTTTTGTAACTAAAAATAGAGTGATATACTTAGATACACAGCCTATTTTATCAGCTTCCGTGATCGATTATACTTCATCGTTTGAACAAAAAAAGACTACAACTGATTTTGTAAATACTGAGACCAATTTGGAATTGCAGTCATTGCAGTTCACAGCATTTTTATTCTCAGTGTGTCATGTAATTATTTTTGTACAAGATTGGTTTGTTGATCCAAATTTAGTCAGGTATTTATAATACATACTATTTGTAGTATATTTCAATTTTTAGAAACTATTTTGTCTTCCATAAGTTTAAACAAATCTTTGTATCACAACAGATTTCTTCAAACAGCAGAAATGCTAAAACCATCATCTACAACTACTATGGATCAAGATTATGTTGAATATTACCCACATATATTGTTTTTACATAATAAAGCAGAAGCACAAGATTTTATGCCAAGCACTGTTCAAAAGATGAAGGTATTTTTTTATAAGTATTAAGCTTATCATTGGTACAATATAATATGTTGCTATAGTATTTTATGATTATTTTATTACTCTGTTAATTACTTTCTTTTCAGGATTTTTATAATAAACTATTTTCCAGTTCCAGGCTACAAATTCATAGTGGTCTAGATATGAGTCGCGATTCAATTGAAAATGGCTTAAATTTATTTTTAATACCACTGATTAAAACAGAAGGTACAGAGCTGGTAAAATAATTTGATATGTATAATTTTTATTTAGTGTAATATACATTATAATTTTAGATGAATCCAATGTGCAAGAAAATGAAAAAAAACTTATTGAACAATTAAGAATGAAAATACATGGGATATCAAGGCACCCAATGACACCTTCGACTTTAACAGAAAAAACTTGGTAAATAAAATTGTTTAAAAAGTATAAGCCATTTATATAAATTTGTATAATATATCGATTTATAAAAACACAAAAGAGAATGTTATAAATACATAATAAATGAATTTATAGGTATCACTATGTTTCCAAAGTTATGGAGGCAATAAAGAAAAGTCATTTATCATCAGAATATGGAAGATTAATGCCATAAATTTGATACATTTATTACTGTAGAAGATATTTGGCCAGAGGAATAAATGTGATAAGTAAGAATATGTTTTTATTTGGTACTATTACTAATATAATTTGCATTGCATATCATGGATATAAACTACATATTTCAATCCATACTGAAAATAAATCACAGAATTGAATGTACTTTGAAAATGTTATATACTCATTATTTCTGTTAAAAATAACATTTCCTATTTTCCTCTTTTCTTCCTTGTCATAATTATAGCCAAACTTAACTTATTTTGAATTGATAAAATTGCTAATCTTTGTATTATATCTTATGAATAATCTTCTTGTTCACTGTCAGTTTGTTGCATCGATGTCATTTGTGCAACTGCCTGTAACTGTTGCCATTGTTGTTGTTCGGCAACAGCTTGCTCTTCTCTTGCTTTTGCAAAAAGTTCTTGCTGTTGTCTCAATAATTCCTCCTCAGGAATTCCTAAATTTTCTAATCTAGTACTTTGACGTCTTCTTTTGGCTGCTACTGCTTTACAATCTCTTAAAACAGCTTCTGCTTCTGCACTGTAATCGCCGAAACCAAGTTTTTCAAGTGCTTGTAAAACGTGTTCTGCATTTATTGTCTTCTTTTGTTGTTGATTGCATATTTCATTTGCTTCAGAAGACAACAAATGGATAAATTCTGTACAACAATTTAGAATCAATTCCCGTGATTCATTAGCAACGCGTACATGCGGTAAAATTTCTTTGATCATCTTATTAATGGATGCACGAGGAAGTGTTAGCTCGTCATCCTCGGTTGGTGACATCGCAGCCGAGGCCATTTGGAAATCTGTAACATTATGTAATCAATGTAAATAGTGACTAGTAACATTTTTCACCATTTTGTAATATAATCATTTATTTTATTATTTTACTAGCATAAAATATATTGAAAGATATAATACAAAATGTGTTTAATAAAAATATTGAATATAATTAAATATAATATAAATATAAAAGCATAATCAAAAATACATTAAGCTCTGTGGAATAAAATTTATGAAGAATTTCATGAAAGTAAATGGGTTTTAATCTTATCAAGGATTTAAAGAAATTCTTGCCCTCTCAGTGTACTGTTTATCAGATAAGATTTTCTCAGATACTTTGATACGATTGGATGATCACGTAGTTTTATATGCAATACCAGTTTAAAAATATATAAATGCTACTAGGTAGTAAGAAAACATACAGAATAGTGTGTTAGTTTATGTTTACTTCCTTAGATTAAAATGAAATGTTAACTCAGACTTCATCATTTTTTCTACAATGTATTGTAATTCTTTTATTTTTCAATACTGTGAAATTACGCGCATCAACTACAAAGAAATATGTTGGCAATGTGCAAAATATTACAGTATATGCTATAGAAAATAAAAAATATCTGGACAATAATGACATATATAAATCCTTAAAATTAAATATATCATGGTTACCACCAAATGGAAATAAGCAACCTTCCTCATACAGGTAGACACATGACATTAACACTAATCCCAGTTAATTATATATTACAAGTATTTATAAGTCTTATATTTAATAGTGTAATAGTAACAAGTATTCAAAGTGAACACATAGAAAATTTCACAACTTGTTCAGAAGGAACACTGTATTATAAATCAAAAAATAATAGTCAGTTTAATGTTTTATTACCACAAAATGACAGAGAGATATTGGACGATGTACCAGAGATGTACATTCATCCAGGTTGTTCATATAAGATAGAAGTTTATGCTAATCCAAGAATGAAACCAACAAAAACAAAAGAAGGGGTAAGTAAATTTGTAATTAATACATGAACAAAATATACGTAGATTCTTGAAGTATTGTATTTCTAAATTAATATCCCTTTTAGATCATTTATAGAGTTCCAGAATGCATAGGTGATAAATGCAGTTGCATAAATATAAAATCTTTATTGCCAACTCCCCATGTAGATGTAACCCTCAACAAATGTAATGTTCTAATCAAGTGGGATATAAAAACT
Source organism: Odynerus spinipes (assembly GCA_032403825.1). Lineage (NCBI taxonomy): Eukaryota > Metazoa > Arthropoda > Insecta > Hymenoptera > Vespidae > Odynerus > Odynerus spinipes. The sequence goes on along the minus strand of JAIFRP010000021.1, from coordinate 2,858,528 downwards.
AATGATACTTATGTACATTCCTATACAGTCAGGTATAATATGATATTTTATTTTAAGAAGGTTAATAATAATTTTATGAAACTTTGTTTGTATTTCAGTATTGGAGTACCCCTTTTAATATCAAAAGCAGGACTTCCTGTATATAATATTACACAAATAGGTTCTGCCACGGTAAAAACTAATACTTTTTTATGGAATCTACATAATGGTCATCAATGTAATGAATTAAAAAATGGTTCTAAAGTGTTTGTAACTGCAATAGATAATCGTGGTTGTTTTGGAAATGCTGGAGTATTTATTATCAATTTAATGGAACAAGATTCATCATTGGAAAGTAGTTTCATTGTACGTACTTCTTTGATCTTTCGATACACATGTGCTTAATTGTTTGATATAATTTTGTAGGGATTTACACTTATTGCATTTATTATTATTTGTGCAATATTCAGTGTACTTAGTTTCACTGTGTTTTTGAAGAGAAATAAACAACAATTCATTTGGAGAAGAAAACATACATCACGGTAATATCTAATACATATTATATAAAAACTATGATCAATTTTCGATATGAAATTCAATTATCATCGATATGCATTATACAAGCAAATCTTTATTTTACATTTTAGAATACAAGTAGTAACTTCTCCTTCTAAATGTAGATCAAATTGGGTGAATTCTATTCTTCAGAAGCATAACATTTTATATATTGAATGTAATACTGAGGTAAAAAAAAGTAATACATATTTTTATGTGTCTATAATTCTAAATACTAAATTTTAAACATTCTTTTTCGAAGGATTTATCATATAAAAGCAGTACAAATGAAATGGAAATTCCATACAATTCTTTGAAACTTATTTCTGAATTAGGCGAAGGTCAATTTAGTAAAGTTTATCTTGGATACATAAACGATAATGAAACACCAGTAGCAGTTAAGATACCACGATTATTAAATGAAGTAAATAGACCTGATGTATATAAACAGTTTATGGAAGAGATTGAAATAATGAAAAGAGTGGGAGAACATTTTCATTTGGTTAATCTTATTGGCTATTCTATTATGCCAAATAAATCTATATGTATAATTTTGGAATATATGAAAGGTGGTAATTTATTGACATATTTGCATTCTAGAAGAAATGAAAAAATTCAATTTGAATGTATGGAAAACATGTTTACTGAATACGGATCCAAAGTTGATTTTTCAGAAAGTATGTGATATTGCACTATTGTCCGTGTAACATACTTTATACCTAAAAACTATGTTGTTTATTAATTGGTTTAATTATTATTTGCACAGAAGAGGAAGAATTAAAACTGCCTAGTTTGAAATACATTACTTTAAATGATCCTATAAAAAAGAAAGGCATAAGAAATTTACAGGGTAAAGTTGAAAGAAATCAACTTATACAATTTGCCCTTGATATCGCAAAAGGAATGGAATACTTAGAAGCTAAAGGTATCATTCACAGAGACCTTGCAGCAAGGAATATTCTACTTACTTTGGATTTGCGTTTGAAGGTACTAAATATTAAAACTATAAATGTATATACATATTGGTAACTTATGCAATTTCATTGACAGAACTAGAAAATGCCAAGTATTTTATAATTTTAGATATCTGACTTTGGACTTTCTCGAGATGGAATTTATACTATAAATAATATGTTAGGAAAAGCACGTCAACTTCCAGTCCGTTGGATGTCTCCAGAAACTCTACAAGATCGTATATTTTCTTCTAAGAGCGATGTGTGGTCATTTGCTATAATATTATGGGAAATTGGTACTCTTGGAGCTTTTCCATATTCATATATACCAGATGATAAATTATTGGAACATATAATTGTTAAAAGACGATGTCTAAGTCAACCAGAGAATATTCCTTGTGATGTTTACAAAATAATGCAACACTGTTGGGCATTTCAACCAGAAGATAGACCTACTTTCGCACAACTTGTATTAGATCTACAAACTTTAGTAGAATTCCTACCTTTGCAAAATGGAAATAGTAATCCTTGTTACATATTATTTCCTTGTTCTTAAAATGTATGGTAATATAAGGAAAAATTCTAAAATTACTATTATTAGCAATGAAAACAAATGAAAACTATGCCCAGGTTTGATATTAAACTACAGATTTCCAAGTAAATCAAAATATCAAAATATAAATATCAAATAAAATCTCTATAATTAATGAAAATCGTGATCACTTACTAGAATTTTATATGTAGACGTTACTAAATACCGAGTGAGATTAATATTTATAATAGAATTTCTAATTTTTTTAAATATAGGTTATGCTTTCCCAATATATAAAGGTTATTTATTGTTAGAAACTTGATGATTTACTTATCCGATGAATGTTTTTTCATATAATTATCAGGAGCTTACGATCTGTTTCAAGCTCGTGGATTGGCTGTTCCCATTTATTAACAGTTCGTAATATTAACAAAATCGGAATAATATATATCACTTTATTAGCCTACTGTCGATTATTATCGATATTAAAAGCTTCCTTTCATTGCTAACCTTGTTACGAATTTAATGTATGTGTATTCTTCATGTGAACAGTATAATATAAAATGTATACATCAGAGATCGCCACCATTTCTATGTTTTTCGTGATCGATGCGTAATGGAAAAGTAAATCAAGAAAACTGAAGTAATAAGTTGCAATGTTTCGGCTGTATAGTACTGTTTAGTATGTAGTGTGCGATAGATGACTATATAGATTCCAATTGTTGTGTTGCCGCTCATGATTTCAAGATTAAAAAGTATAATATAGTAAACTTATTTAAAGGTTATAGTTGCAATCGTTTAACTTATCTATTCCTTCAGTGTACTTTATATTTTCAACATTTTGTTGTGTCAGTGAAAGAAAAAGTAAAATGAGGAACTGTAGTAATATAAATTTGTAATTAACAAAGCACTGAAAATGGAAGAGGAAATTGCAACAGTCGACTATGATTCCAGTAAAGATGGTAAGAAATACGCATTAGTATAACGTGAGGTTATCTTGTTTATTAGCGTTTATTCTTGTTATAATTACATTTTCATTGTTGGCATGGCAATTAATGTTCTATAATATGTACATATAAATACAATTACAAATATTTCTTAAACAATGATGTAATGAACAATTTTTTTTACTAATATGCATTAATATTTTTATAAAAAATAAATCATATCGATCTTTTTTTTTTTATTCGATATAATTTCATTTCTATTTTTAGAAATGTTACAAGTGTTGTGTCGCTTGACTATAACAATATAAAAATATTGGAAACATTTAATCTTATTGGTCATATGATACTATTCAAAATTTGTATGCACATAATATTATAGGACAATGTTATTTCATGTATTCTCGTTAGAAAATTATAACACTGCATGGGAATTTACATATAATTTAATTTATTTTTTAAAAATATTTTTATATTGATAATAAATAAAAAATATATCTATATTGTCTTATTTTGCATGGCCCACGTCGGAAATTCATGCAAATTAAATACGTATGTACCCCAAGTACAAAATGCAGCTATAGTTATAGCAAGTGTTATAATAGTTGGACCAATACCAGCAATTATAAAATCTTTTGTTTTTATATGGCCTGCTGCACTGGCAATGGCATTGGGTGGCGTGCCTACTGGTAAATGAAATGAGAATGAACAACATATGGTTGCTGGAAGCATAAGATATAGGGGATGTATTTGAAGCGCCACACACTAAAAAAATATGAGAACATTAATGATAATCCTTTTAAACGTTACGTTATTTTTTAGTTTGTTATTATTAAACTTGTAATTCAACTTACCATTTCTGCTAATACTGGCAATATAATATTAGCAACAGCCACATTTGCAGTAAGTTCAGTTACAGTTTCTGCAAATACACAAACGATGGCTAATATTGCTATCGGATGTATAGAATTTAATCCCGTTAACGAGTTTCCAATAATTTCTGAGAGTTTAGACGAACTACTACCAGCTGATATGGCAAAACCTCCACCAAGTACCAGTATTAAACTCCAATGCATTTTTTGATGTATCATTTGCCATGTTATCATGCCAGGTGATGGTTTTGTAGGACGTTTACTTGGATCCTTATCAAAGGCATGTAGAAAGTCAAGTTTTGCTGGAAGTATGAAGAACAAGATCGTCAGACACGAAGCTGCCGTCGAATCCTTCACAGGCCTGGAAAATAAAGCTAAAGTAATTTCGCAAGATGTCAGAAAATGCATCGTCGTTTGATCAGTACCTTGAGTGTAATATAGTATAATATAAAGGGTGGCCTTTAAGAACTTTCTACACTAACATATTTTCATAACTTTGAATCGAAAGGAGACACTTAACTATTTGATTTCTAGTGGACCATCCTCTATAGCTGAGGTTTTCAAAGCGTTAAAGTGCTCTATTAATAAGAAGTTACACTTACAAGTCTGTGATATAAGATGGCCAGCCTTTCATAAAACCAGGACTTCTGAAGAACCAAAGCAATACTACAGTTATAAACAAAATGCCGACAACAGACTCGTGCCATGAGATTGGTCCAAGTTCCTTGTATCTTTTTTCTATCACCGCTGTAGCTACACGTTCGCCCTGTGAACCTATGTCGATTGCTGTAGCATCTTTACTTCTTGGTCTAAATAGACCCATATACATTACTTGAAGCCACAGCCAGGATAAAAAGCCCATCAATAACATTGGTGGTACAGAGTAAAGCATCCAAGAGGCAAAACTTATACTTGGGCTATTTGGGAAGCGTCTAAGAAAAACAATATAAATTCGTTCTAAAATTCAGAAGGTATATTTAAAGGAATTGAAGTTTATACTAATGGTTGCGTTTAAATTATTTACGTTTCAAAAAATCCTTTTAACGTCAAATTCGTTCCACTTCCTACTATCGTACCGATACCACCGAGACTCGAACCGTATGCTGCTGCTAAATAATAAACCATCGTACTATGCGTCGGTCTTTTTGGACTATAATAGAAATTAATATTGACAGAGATTATAAAAAGCATGAAAAGAATATATACATAGATGATGTGTTACGTACGTAGATGACGTCTCCACTTCGTCGGAATCATCATCTTGAATGAACATGTTACCAAGTCCTTGCTGAAAAAGAATTCAAAATTTGAACTGCATAATACCTTTACAAATAATCTGAAAAAGTGGTAAGGTACTCACCGCTTCTAGTTCTACGAGTACCGTCTCCATAATGGGTATCATCATCGCTGTAGCAGCAGTATTGGAAATCCACATAGAAATGAACATCGTTACGAAAAAGAGACCCAGAGTCAGCCTGAAAAATGTATTGTAATTGATAATATTCTTAAAATGTAAAAGATAACTATGGACGATACTGACGATGTCTAATGAAAGGCATAGTGTCACCTTCTATGACTGCAACCGATCATTTTTATAATCAGGAGCGCAACGCGCATATGTAGCCCAGAGTTCTCGATAACGACGGCAATGACCAAACTACCAAGAAACATCATTGTCGTATCGTTCATATAGCAGAGGCAAGTCTCGCTGGTGCTCATGATACCCATTAAAGGATACAATACTACAGGTATGAGTCCTGTGATCGGTAATGGCAGAGCCTCCGTTACCCAAAACATTGCCATTAAGGCGACCACATATAAGCATCGCATGGCCCGTACCTATCGTAATTGAAAAACGTTTTATTACTTTGCACTTATAACATAAACTTTATGGATTATTAGAATTTTAAACAAATTTATTTAAATTATTACATAATTATTATACGAATTATCGCTATTGTGTGGTTCTTTTGGGGTGTTTTTAAACGGTTACATGATATTGTGCGTATTATACGACGATCAAGCCTCTATTTTGTATCTTGGTTTTATTAGGCACCAAGGTAACTTGATCTCTTTTAATTAAGCCTATATGTACGTTTTGCTAATTTTACAACGACGACGAAGAACCGTGTGTATAGTGAAGCTCTTGCCGGACTATCAAGCCGCATCTCTGTGCGTATCTTGTGCTATTATGCAACTATTTATTCAAATGCGGATTGCAAAAGTAATCCCACGAACCTCGTTACTTTCAATGATTACTAATGGGAGTAGAATCAGTGGCCATAGTACGAGTATAAAGGATTTCCAATAAATGGCTAGAAAGCGTAGGAGTAGAGTACCGAAATGCGGCTCCTTCCTGAAATATTTCGAGTTATAAATACGATCATTGTTCATTAATCTTTTAGAGATTCTTCGTACTAATTAATACTTACTCTCTTGTGGGCGAAACGGTGATTTCTGGATAGGGCTCCACCGCGATCGTAGACATGGTGTTTTGCTGAAGAAAAAGAACAATATTTTAATATTTTTGCTGAATCATATCAAATAAGTAAGAATCATCAATAAATAAATGAAACGTTTCGAGTTCATGAACTAGTGACATGCGTGTATATATATTATCGTACGATAATGAACACTGCGAAATTGATGATCAATATTGAGATTACGCAATTGAAATAAAAAAACCATAAGGACGCGATAAAGAATTACTGCAGAAGGAATTATAAACTACGAGTGCATGACGTTAATAGGCTTTCGCGTTTTACATTCTTATAGGCCATGAAGTGAAAAACACGAAACAATACGATTCAATTACATTCGCGTAAAATCTATTTTTTGAAATAATTAAAAGTACCAAAAAATTCAATCTCTGAAATTTTTATGGATTAAGAAAACGTTTGACTTAAATATTTCAAAAATGCTTTTCTAATTCGAGAGAATAAATACAAGCGTCAAATCTGTAAATATTTTTATTATTCAAAAATAGAAATGTATTATTACATACTAGTCTGTGGAGCAAAGCAATAGGAGGTCCGTATATAAAATGTTCGCCAGAAATATTGAAATGATTTCTTTGATTTTTTAAAGTTACACAATTTTTTTTTAATCGGTTTGCCGAAAATATAAGCAATAATTGCGAAATCACGTAAAACTATCTTATAGGTACATTTGTTATAATTCCTAAATTTAATTGAATAGAGGATGCAATCGCTACATACGATATTTATAGGATAATAAATAATTAAAATGACAAAATCGTTACGCGATAAAATTCATTCAAGACGAGCTTCCTTTGATGCACCTTTAAAATTAAAATAACGTAATTTATCGCATCTATGGCGAGCGAGATAAAAGCATGCACTATAACAGTCAGGATTGAACGATAAAATCATTACTTCTTTATATATCCAACAATACCGATCTACGTGCCGTTGGTTACACCGAGGAGACACGCACGGATACGAGATAGTAGTTTAATGGATAAACGCAATGGAGCGAGTCTAAACAGACAGGATGATATAGAATCGTAGAGCGTTCTTCAAAGTGCAAAGGGTTAAATCCTCATCTTCTCTCCGGCATCAAATGCACGCACATGCAATGTCTTATACAAAGCGAATTAAATGTCTCGTGTTGGTGAACCAAAAATAGATTAGACGCCGCGCTTTAGCGCTTTATTTTTCTCCAGGCAAGATATTTTCTAGAGAATCTCTTTAAAGATCCACTGAGATAAAAAAAAATAGTTCAACGACAGGAAAGTAATTTTGTTTCGACTATGTAAGCGCGACACATTCCGCGTACATCAAATCTATATCCAATGTCTTGTTTACGATACTTAATATACATTGTTTAATGATAAACAGATTCTATTATAACGTGGATTTTAAATAGAACTAGAATAACGAATGCATACTTTTAACTTAATTTGAAATTACTTTTACCACAATCTACTCGTTGTACTTTAAATCATTTAGAGCAATGAATACTTGTTACATTAGGTAAGGGGGGTGAGGAGAAGCACAGAGGTATCGTGCCCAAGGGATGCATTTTCACGATATGATTAAAAACATGAAGGATTATCGCGATGTATCGTATGGTGCACTCACTGATTCCATAACTGTGAGAAATTGGAATAGATCCTTATCACCGATTAATCGCGAAAAAGAGCTATTCTCCTAGAGACCTTCGCCTTGTCGTCTAAAAATGTCAGCACTCATCCATGGATGTAAATCCCAGTGAATGCATCTTGAAGGAAGACACTATACGGATCTAATTTCTAAAACGATCATAATATCGATTCGACGGATCCTGAACAGGATCACGACTGAAGACACTTCTCCAAAATAATTGAGGAAGACGATCGATTCTTCTTACGAGAGAAATCACTTCGAGTGGACGTTCACGACAAAGGGGAAGACGAGTCACCGTAAAGCAAGAACTCACTTTTCGTTCGTTGGACTCACACTGGCCGCCGTGAGCAAAGGCACCGGAGTTAAACGAGCAATTCAAGTATCACCCCTCTCCCTTAACTCGTTCTCCGCTTTTCTCTCTCTTTTTCCTCCCTCTCTCTTCCCCCTTTCTACCTCTCTCTCTCTTCCTCTCTATCTGTCTCTCTCTCTCTCTCTCTTCCTCTCTATCCGTCTCTCTCTCTCTCTCTCTCTCTCTCTCTCTCTTTCTCTCTCTTTCTCTTTCTCTTCCTCTCTATCCGTCTCTCTCTCTCTTTCTCTTTCTCTTTCTCTCTTTCTTCGTAGAGACAATAAGAGTCGTTGACGGACAGCTGTTGATCGTACGTTTATTTTGACCAACAAACTGGCGGACAGTTTCTACCGATTGATTTTCCGCCGACTTCATATTCTTTCAAGGTAAAGGGCAAAGAAAAGAGGGACTCCAGGTAATTGTCATTCTAGAATGCAGCGAGGAAAGCATCTGTTTGTATAGAAGAAATAGGTGGGACCGACTGCGGTACAACTTCTTTCTATACTTCTTCTTGGGGAAACGGAGAAAGAGAGAAGCAAGCAAAGTTCTTTCATGACCGTATTCCAGCACGTTCTTCCAGAGCGAAAGGCATACAACGGGAAAAAGAAGAAAATTCGCGAAAGCAATCTTCCTCCGTGCGGTTGGGATCTCTTCCGAGTGGCACGTAGACCGAAAAAAGGAGAACCCGAGTTGTGAATAGCGATGGGAGTGATTCGATTGCAATTTACTGTCACAACATATCACTGTCGTTTTATCAAAGAGCAATGTGCGTCTTATTCTTCTTTGTTATTTCTTTCGAATACGGGACTTCGTTTTCACAGAAATTGATTTAAAATTTTTAACGAAGTACATTTACACTTACGTAAGACAGTACGTCAACGTCGTGAATAATTTGTATTTTTTATCGATTCCCGTATAGTACGATCAACCTTAATATGGTTCTGTGAATGACCATCAAACGTTTCGTCTTTATAATTTGTTTTATTAATAGTTCGATACTGCCGCTCGCGTTGTTATACACAGAATTGTGGTATTCCGTAAACGAAATTACTATAAACACTTTTCCAGAGTATTTGCCGCATTTGATTCATCAGCTAATTAATTATTGGATTATTGCTTTTAATTATTCAACGTTCCTTTTATCTGCGGCGTGAACTAGTAAACCAAAATCAGTATTACTCATAATGCTAAGTAATTGGAGAAGCTTTATCGATGCCGCTCAATATCGCTATGTAAACAGATTAGATATTTTGACCCAAAGTATCACCCGCGAATGTATATACCATCCCATCGCTGTTAACTCTACGAGAGATCATCGACGAGTGCATTGTCATCGATCGTTTAATCTTTCTGCGAGCAGCAATCTGTACCTACGCGTTGTCGATAAAATCTGCTGAACGATGCGGGAAGTAACAAGAAAATCAGCATTCCATGGTGTCTAGATCCTGTCACGAGAATGCTACGAGGATAAATATAGCATATGTATAGAAGACAGAGAAAAGAAGAGAAATAATAAGAATAATAACTTTATATTTAAAATGATTTCGGAGCAATAAGCTTGACACATAATCAATTCCTTAACAAAAAAGATGCCAATGGCTACTGCAAAGTTATTTTCCTTCTATGTATATCCATTAATGATTGATGTTTCAATGAATTCGAGAAGTACGAATTCCAATCATATTCATCCTCGTTTATGTGGATACTCGAATTACATGTTAAGTATACTCGCACAATCGATTCAAATTATTCTTTTCGCCATCCGTTGCACCTGCGAGTTCGAGTGAAGAAGTAGCGCGTCACTTGCATAGCAGGTCATTCGTAAATAACGGTACTCAATCGTTAAAATGTCCATAGTTTGTGTAATTTTGTTGAGAATCGATGTATCATTCATTTTTTAATTATTTCATTGTTATAATATTGATATATCGAAACATAAATTTCTAAATTGTCATTATTATAATATCGACAGATCGAAATAAAAAAGAATGACACATTCTTCTACTTTTTCATCCTTCCGAATGAATATGATAAAAATTATTATATTTATTCATATATGTATATATATATATTGTATTATTATTATTATTATAGTATATCGGCTATTGCAATGAAGCAAGCGAACAAACGCAGGAGGAAATGTTTTTGCGAGCTACCTTCTGTTTCTTGCAAGAAATGAATTGGAACGCGTTTCTCATATGCGCCACACCTGAATTGCACTTTCAGAAGTTCGCTTTTCCATTTCCTGTAGTACATATTATCCATTTTCTGACAGTGATGCGGAGAAACGATCCTGTCAAAGCTTTCGTCCGTATATCTGGTACTTTTCCAGATATACGGTGTACCTCTGTAATCATAGAAAAATGACAGGTCTCTGGTCTTACGTGAGATTCTACGAAATCATCGGTAGGAACGTTTTGAGAGCACGGTTAAAAAACGGAAGTGAATTTCAAACAGTTTGACGTCTTCTTGGAAATTTAATTTATATGGTTATTTATGGAAAATAATTACTTTTTTTTTCGTTACGTAACAGTACATACATTGTATAATAAAATATAGCAAAAAGTGTGAAGTTATCTTTGTTTTTAAGAAACATATGTTAATTTTAATCAGTGTCTTCAAAAAAGGCATATTTCCCAAGATATTTCTGGGTGGTACGTAAAGAACTTAGAAGATACTGAAAGGGTTAAGAGATCGATCATAAGATCGAAATGGATTTCGGACGTCGTTTGCTACGTCGATCGTGGTCAAAAGTCAAGCTAGTGAAGCTCACAATTTGATCTGCCGTTAATTATGCATGTACAAATGCTCGACATAAAACATTCATTTCTTCTCTCGAGCAGCAGTTATAAAAAGAGCATGAACCAGAATTCCTATATACATATTTGCGTGTGAATAAGGAAACATTGCAATCTAAATTCTTCCAATCCGTATCCTTTTGATAAATTTATCCGGTTATTTCGTAACACCCAGTACAACAACGACAAAGATCAATTTTATCGGAATTCGAAGTTTAACATGAAATCATTCTTTGTCAATAATTAATTGCTTGTTTAGTGATAATAAGGGTAGACGGGCATACCTTGTTCTTTAATTAACTTATCGAGGAACTTATCACGGGGATAAAATAACGATGCACTCCGCCGTAAATATGTGCTTGCTGAAGTTCCGAGATAATTTCACTTCGATGATTCAAATTTTGAGATGATAACGACACATTGTCTTGTACGAAGATTATATATAAAAAATGCAGTAGCTAAAGCGTTCGCTTTTCCTTTACTGTTACTCATTTCCACTTACTTTTAACGCATGGATATTATCAACGTTAAAAACCTTTAAACGTGCCAAAACACTATCATTGTTCGCATACGGAAAATATATTTAAACATTTTCACTGATCGTAAACCGAACCAGGAAGACACGACCATTGCGATACCGTTCAAGTTCGGTCCTGATATTTAACTAACATTATGTTTCAAATCGTGCCAGAATACATTCATTCGATTTGGACCTGGTTCAAGTTGTCTCGAAGGCTACGGGGTATGCCGAGTAGAGAAACGTGTGTTACGTCGTCAAGGTTGTGCTAAACGACGTAAAAAAGCCATTGAAACAGTTATAATGTGACTTATCGATATGAAATGTAAACACGATTGCGACTCGTAAGACATTCGTATTATCTCAGGCGAATTTAAATCCTGATTCCACGCTTCGACTACCGTCGGAACTAGTTTTGCACAAGTAATGGCATAATCGTATAAACGTTCGTTGTTCATTTAAGCATAAAAATCGTATTAATCTATGTCTCACTTATAATGCAAGTGCATGTTAAAATATTAAGTACTTTAAAAAATAGAATTGATTTTGGTATTTTATATAATGATCGATGTAATGACCCTGGGCATTATCACGGTTCTTTGATTTTACGTTTATGTTGAAATATTAAGTAGATACTGTAAAAAATGAAATTGATTTTCGTATCCTATGTAATGATCCTTGGACATTGTCACGATCCGTCAATTGTATGATCGTAAAAAATTATAATTTTTTATTTACAGAAAAATATAGAATATATGCCAGCGTTTATTTCGCGGTTATACTCCTGGGGATTGGAATTCCTCTATGGTGGTATATGACAACCGTACCACGAGTGGCACTTCCTTACTCTGGGATCGATGCCTTGTCACATCTAGAAATTAAAATCAAAACGAGGATCATCGTTGCCGCCCTGAAAGAAGAACGAGCGACATCATTGACCGAAGAGATAAAAAGAAATTTTGAAGCTAGTGGTAATATAATGTTTAACACATTTTTTTAAATTCCTTCCCCTATCGCGTAGTGTATTCTAGCATTATGTCTCTTTAGAGTCCTTGTTACTCGAAACTGATTTTCCATTAAGATACGTGAACGGCATAACTTATGGAATTGTTTATAGGCCTTCCGTTGATCTTGACCCGTTCTAGATCGTACTGAATTTCATGTATAGAATTTAAAGAGACGCACACTTCAATACCGGTGATATAAAACGTATAGCACGATGTTAGATTGGTAACGTTCATTGTTTTCCCGCCGCATGGGACTCATTAAAATATTCGCCCAAAAAGGAACACACGTGACTTTAACTTATTATTATTCTAATTTATTCACCTTACGGCAAATCAATCGATCGCATCACTACGTAATTTCAGAGATCTACAATATCGACGTTGTATACCAAGTAGTATCTAGCAATCTTTTGGCATTGGCTTTTGCCCATCACGAGTTGGAAAAAATTGCGTCTACCTTCGATTTGGGTGTAGGTGATCTTTTACTCCTAGAATCCGCAAATCTCAACGATGCTGTACTCGTTGGCTCTAAGAGGACTATATACTTCTCCACGGAGACAAGTAAGTCGTGTGGCTATTTATATCTAAAACAATTTCTTAATTCTGCATGTTTATAATCATTGATTAACCATCGGTACACAATGTTATTACAGTAGTGAACATTTTTTTTAGGTAATGCAAAATTAGTACATGTGTTGTCCGAATGGATTCTTCGGGAGAGATCATTGGAGCTCACGAAAAATGCCCTTACAAATCCTACAAATTATAGTCTCGATGAAGAAAATAGACGGAGATTTCCCGCTAGTCCGGCTTATGATGTCCTAATAACGGTAGTGAATCCAGATCCTGAAACATTAAAAGTCAACTGGGATCTACGGACGATGACCGAAGGTACGTACATGTAATTACCCTCGCATAATTATTTTTTATACGAATGATCGTCCGTAGAAAGTATTCATAAATAAATTTCTTTTTTATTTAGAATACATAGAGCCATTCCTCGATCAATTGTCGATGTTAAGCAATTTCTCAGTGAAGTCGCAATGGTTATATTTATTACCACTCGACGTAAATCCAAAACGTGTTCCCGACAGCAGCGTACAGGGTAGGCATTACGCTTTGGTGGAAGATGTTTTACCTCACATCGTAACACCATTGGAGAAGAAATTAGGTAAAGGTTTTGATTAGTCTTTAAACCAACAGGAAAGTACTCTTCTGTAATTCGTAGACATCGATTTTAATTCTAGCCTCTCAAGTGAGTCTTCATCCTTGTATAAATTTTGTGACATATATAGTCCCATGTAATAACGCCCCATTACATATTTATACGCGCAGCGGTCACGGATTGAAAACCGAGAGCAACGTTGAAGCATTTTTGTCTCCAAGGTATGTGATTTTTCAAAAGCTATATCTTCCTTAATATTAATGTAAATTATGTTTTCACATAGGTGGGGTGGTGTCGTACTGAATAATCCTCCCTCGGAAATATGCGAAGCTGCAGCAAGTGGTAAAACTACTGTGATTATTCCTGATGAAGCTACGATCATCGGCACGTTCCTCGCGCAGCTAAGATTGCTTTTAGGCATTCCAGAATTGGTAATGATTCAAATATTCTTGAATTACCTGTCCTATTAATTTGAAGAAGATCGATTGGAAACATTTCATTTGTGATTACAGAAGCCTATAAGCAGCGTAACTGTAGTACCCCTGGTTGGGTTGAAATCACGAGATTGGGAAGTAGATGCTTTGTTGCGAGTTCGTACTATGGAACAGTTAACTTCTGCCAAGTTAACTTTGCAATCATTGTCTCAACTTCTCACAGAAATCAATAGTATCGTTATTACAGACGTCGTAGGAAATAGAATAAAGGCTGCATTAGATTTGGTAGAACGTTCTGCCGAACTCCTTAGACGTGGCGATCTTATGAAGGGCTTCATCCTCAGTAAAGATGCATTCGTTACTGCCGAAGCAGCTTTCTCCGATCCCACTTTGCTAACTCTTCTTTATTTTGCAGAAGACCAAAAGTAAGAAATTGTCTTCTCTGTAATTATCCTTATCTAACGAACTCTTATCGCAATTGCAATATCTTCTTCCAGATATGCCGTATACACGCCCCTATTTTTGCCAGCAATGATCCCCGTATTGTTTTCTCTTAGGACTATATATCAGTATTATAGAGGTAAGAAAACAGGCGCAAAAAAAGAGGTAGCTAATAAAACAAACGAGGATACAACAAAAGAAAAAAACGAATAGTAATAATAATGTAAATTACTTAAATTGATGCATTGAGATCTACAAACCATTTTTATTCGAAATAAAAGTTGAAGGTTTTGCAAGACAATAATAGAAATAATCCTTTTTCTTTATTTTGGTCACAATATATGCGTATGTTTAGAGATTGTTTTACTGTTCCTTATAAGCCTGTATTCGTTATAAAAGCTTTATACTTGCTCAATGTTTCACATTTTAAAGAAAAATATCAGGGAAGCATACAAATTATATGCTTTATTAAAAAAAACGACGTTAAATGTGTAAAAATACTTCCAAAAGAAGAGTATAATAAATGACTTCTTTCTTGAGCCATTCACAGTGTCCATTTGAACAAGGCCTCCGAGCGTCAAACAATTTGAAAGTTACAAATAATTACACTCTTTTTTCTTTTGTACATTAAAATTCTAACTGCCTATGATTCTCATTTTGCTACTTATGACAAATGAAATTTCTCCTATGTCATAATATTATGTTATGATGTGCAATCATATGTACACTTATATTCTTTTGTGAACATAATGCACTTACACTCAACTCGAGCAAACAACCTTCCATACAAACTTTTCATGAAATTTGAGATTAATTATCATTAGATCGTTAGAAATAACTAATAGTCTATGTACACGTATATCAAATCAATCCTCAACCAGTTACCACAAGGTTACAAAAACTTGCAAGTTAAATTAACTATAAAAAAGCGTCCATCTACCATATGAGATTATTTGCATTGTCCCTTATAAAAAAAAATGGTAATTTAATGAAACAAAAACGTGCAAAATAAAATTATTAACTGCACTCTTTCACTTTCACTAGTGTTTTGACAGAATAAATAAATCTTAAAAACAGTAGATCTATTTTAAACAAAACATAAAATTTTAATAATTTAAGAATATATTATATTCCATCAAAAAAGAAAATATACAACAGCTTGATAAATATTATCTCATATTAATTTTGAACTCTTTAAATGACAATATAAACACTTTCGCCATTTCTTTGTGGTTTTAGCATATAGAAAATTGAGGAAACATAAAAATGGTGGTGATACGGTAGTGTGCACAGTATAACCCTATATTAGTCAATGATAAAAGTGTAAAGAAAATCATACTGTCTTATAGAAAACAAATCATATTATAACAAAGTGTAAGTAATATCTTGTGATGTCAGTAATAGCAATATAAATTTCAGTTAATATTTGTAGAAACAAGAATGACAAACAATTTTTATTGCCACCACCTCTTGTCCCACTTACATAAATCTCAAATGGTAGTTGGACATTGTAAAATAAAAATAAATTAATTGTCGAATTCAAGAGCTTATTCGTACGAAAAAATAGAAAAAGAAGAAGAGTTAAGTCAACAGGGACTTTGAACTAGCTGTATCGCATGCTGCAATGCATCAGCGATATTCTGAAAAACAGGTACACCTTCGCGCTTTGCGTAGTCCGACAGGTAAATCCTTCCCCGATTGTAGTCTTTTGTGGCTTGCTCGGTTAACTAAGTTTAGTAGAAGAATATTTATATTTTAACATAAGTTATCAAAATAATGAAATATACGTTTATTCTTAATAGTATTAACCTCACCTTTTCACCAGAAATAACGCAGCCGTCAGGGAGAGTTTGAACACACAGGACAAGCTTAACATGCATTCCAATCAAGTGAGCTGCTAATGCCATTATGGCAATGCCACGAGAGTGCTGCGGTACAATTAATAGGATTAACCGCGAATTTTTCATCCTTTGTAACTCTTGTGGCAATACCCTTATGTTGTACTCATTCAGGCTTGGTCGATATAGAGTCAAACCCATTGACCTTAAAAATTTGTTAACTATAGGCAAACAAAATAAACTAAAAATAAATATCGATAAGATTTCTTTATGCTCACTCGATCAATGGAGCTGCAGAAGATTCTAACCAAAACAGATCTTTGTTAACCACTCCGATATATAAGTCTCTTTTCTCAGACTCTGGTATTAAGGAGTTGGTCCAATCTAAAAAGTTTGTGTACAGATACATTTATAAACATATATGCTCTTTCTGGTAGGATGAGCTATATTAAATAATAAATAAATTATTTCTATATCGGGTTACGTTAACGGTGGAAGGTAGAAGTGCGAAACACGAATCAGACTGTGGGAAATTGCAGAAAATAAGAAATACCTAAGAAACGATTAAAAGGGTGTATAATAGCTCTGTGTAGAAATTTTGAGGCCTTTCTACATAATATACTCCAAACTGAAGGTATCTCACTTTCACAAGAAACTCCATTGTTCTTCGTCCTCCATGAAGCTTCACTGGCTAAAGCGTAAAACTCTTCAAAGTTTATTCGCGATTCTGCTGCATCACCCTTTACTGGAAATCCATCGATCATGCTTCTGTAGGTTTCTACAAAAATAAAAATATATAGTATCGCTAAAACTTTTCATAGTATTTATCTATACAAGTTTTGAGATATGTATTACCTGATTTATTTACAGCATTGAGCAGATCTGAAACTGACACATTACATTTTGTGTTTGTCTGTAAGGCTACCCAAGCCTGAAAATATTATAAATAATAAGGTACCATTCATTTATTCCTAGATTCTTAATATATGGAGATGTACTAACTTCTCTTAAGTTTATTGTACCACTATCATTAATGTCCAAAGATTTAAAAATCTCTCTTAACATTCTGTAAAAAAAATGTTAACGCATTTATTAAAATACTATTATTATACTGATATCTTACATATTTGAAATGCATAAATGTAATAATTATTTACATTATATCGGTTCCATTTTGATTTAGAGAGATTCTTACAGGTCTCACTCCATCATCAGCATGTAAATCCTGTACATTTATTTGTTCACGTAGAACCTTAAAAAATGAACATACATCGCTATTCACATGTAACTTTATAACAATAATTATCGGACTTTTTAGACATTGATTTACCTTGGATGTACAATTAAGAGCTACCGATACATTTTCGAAAATAGGTATCCTTTGTCTTTCCATAAAGTATTGAAGTACAAGTAACCCATTCATCAAGTCATAGTATTCCCTAAAATAGTAATACTTTTTATTTTTGTTATTATAGAGATAAATTACATTACGTACTGCGACGAAACATGTTCTCCAAGTATAGTCTGATCTTGTCGATAGGGGTAAATTACAAGAATCAGAGATTCACTCCTAGTTGCTGCCAATTGAGCTGCCTCTATAATACCGGCACTATTACGAGTTTGGTTATCAATTACAAAAAGCAGAACGCGTGCCGTCTGTTTTGCTTCATATTCTTGAGCAATAAGCTCTGGACCCCATTGTGGTACTTGCTAGAATATTTACTCTATTAATATTTAACAGTTCTCAGATCATTCTGGTTCTTAATAAAGATAAAGCTTACAGGGTTATAATAAGTAATTCCAAGTCTTTGAAGCGTCGGTATTGCTATCTCTGACCTCCAGGTGGTTGGATTACAAGAGCCACCCAAAAATACCTCATATGCCATTCTCTCTAAAAAAAAAAATATATAAGTAATTCATATTTGTACTTTTAAAATTTGTAAAAAAAAGGTTTGCTTACTTGGACCAATTTTGTGATTAGTATCCTTTCCATCACAGTGTAACAAGTGAGAGGTGCTCATAGGAACGACTGTTCTAAAAGTTAAATATACATATATAATAAGCAATTTATTTTTAACCATTACACAATGATCCAGTATTATCACACTCAAACAATTCAATATACTTTGCAGTAGGATTTGATATTTTTGCCTTTTGATTTGTAAATATATTCAGTGGCTAGCATTATTTTTGATAACTGAATCAAATATTAAAGTTTGTACTACGATTTATAGAACAGAATTATAGAATTTATAAATACAAACAAATAATATTGGAGTGTGGTAATAGGATACTTTTTAATATTGCTTAATATTAAAATCTATTTAAAAATTGTGCATACTTCCAAATATCAAATCCTCTTGCAATGAGAAACAGCACACTGTGTTTCATCATCATTAAAATATCCTCAAAGGTATCATAACCGAATTTTCAATATGTGTTGCCTGCAACAAAGATTTATCTGTAATGGATTATTAATTTTATAGCGATAATTAGCAATTTTTTTAATAAAATTATAATTAGAAATCAGTGCAATTCATAATTAGATTATACTAGTAAAATCATTTATTGTTTTATAAAAACAATATTATATTTTATTGTATTACATCGTCTTACCTTCGTTCGCACAGAAGTGCCAGTTCTGCGGCGAATATGCAGAACTTCACGAACATTATACAGGTATCTATACTGATCTCATATTGACTCTCAACGTCGTGCAGCATGTCCTGCAGCTGCAACCAGTTCAGGAAGAACAGCATTGTGTATATTTTTTGTATCTGAAATGTGTACACGTATATACACATATATATGTATATTTGATAAACACATTCAACTCTATAATGTATGGAACGTAAAGTTATTACCACAGATAATACATGAGTTACTTAAAATATTACTTACAAAACTGGGTCAAGCGGCAAACCAAGCAGCCCTTAATCAGTACACAGCAAGAATTCATTGTTTAAAAGAACTTATTTAATTGAAGTACGTTATTCCAAAAATGGAAATATATTCCAGACCCTTGACAGAAGTTGGATTCAAGTGTTCCTGTAAAAAAAAGAGGAAAGAAACAGTAAGTTTTTAGTCGACTTTTTAATACAACACAATGTAAAGTACGAGTTAAGTTTAAATGAATGAAAGCTAGTACCAAATTCGACATACACAAAAATCAATATAACGTGATAATAAGATATTTGCCAATCAAGAGAAAAAATTTAGATCCATGCACGATTACTAAGCAAAAGTACGAATCAACGCGTTTACAGCTGGAAATATTATTTGAAAAGGTGCGTAGGAGAAGACGCTTCTAGGCAGAGCAAAAGAGTCAGGGCGGGAGGGGAAGAAGTAGGAGGGGGTGAAAGAAAGAGAAAGAGCGAGCGAGAGAGAGAGAGAGAGAGAGAGAGAAAGAGAGAGAGCAGCGATCACGATAAATCGTAGCTCAGCACTCCTGACCGTTCGATAGAAAAGCGACAGTCGAGCGCACTAACCTTGGTGTTTCGGTACTGCATACCCACGCACAAAGAACATATGCGGCAAACGTCAGAGAAAAAGTCACGGATGTCGAGCACATTTGATGTACCGTAAATCGCGGATCCTTGATGTAAAGAGAAAATATCGATGAACGATAGTCCAAGCGTGCGTTTCACAAAAATCTACGATGGGAGCTCCGCGTATTCCCGCTATTGCTCATACTTATTTATACACCGTTATATTTAAAATGAAAGACCGTGTCGCCGGATATCGGCGGGAGCTGGACGTCAAACGAGCGATATTATCGCGAAAGCTTCGTCAAATCGACTGACAACGTTCGTGACTATATAAAATCCGGTGTTGTTTAGAAGCGACACATTCGAGACGCGTTTTCCAGCACTTCTCTTTACCCAGTCAAACGGGAGCCAAAGAGTTAGTGACGAGCGGACCAGAAGCTGGCGCTACCGTAAAGCACATCGTGCTTGACATGTTTTGCTCCCGCTTCTTTTATTCCATTCCTTTTTCTTCGATTTTTTTTCGATTATTGCCTCGCACGATACTCCTTTAATAAACTTGTACGACACGCGGTGTCTACGGGAAAACGTTACGGACGGTTCTCCAAGAACTGGAAGAGACTTCAGGTCAAAGACGAAGCGGACGACATTTTTCGCGTATTCGCGGCAGAGATTTGCGTGCGCCTCCGCGACCCGCGCGCACCGACTTACAACCAGTTCTCAAGGAATGACGTAAACTTCCAACAATGAAGCGTGATGTCACACACGCGAAGTTCGCACGGGCTCTCTTCGAGAGATCCTCGCCCCACTCTCTTTACCGCCACTTCCACCAAGGGTATCTAGTATACTTGCTCCTTCTCTCTCTCTCTCTCTCTCTCTCTCTCTCTCTCTCTCACTCACTCACTCACTCACTTACTCGGTGGTGGGGGCGATCACGGTGGTGGTGGCGACGATACTGCTGGTGGGGACGACACGTTGCTTTTGTTCGATACGCGCGTTTCTACGCTGTCACTCGGTGACGTCACGTCGAACCTAGGCAATACCTAGATTACGTCGCGTGACCGTTTACGGTGCACAACCATTTTGGGTTATGTTGTCATTTAAGTTGGAGCATAATTTTTATTTCTTTTTTGCCGCTCTCCTAATTTCCTCCCGTTGAAGCAATCGTTAAGATTGGTAATATCGATAATCGATACCCGAAATACTATCGAACGAAGTCATGAGATAAACGCGCGATATGACTCGTTTTCAAATCGTTTTGAGAATGCCGTTTATTCGATATCCCGCGAATTACATTTGTGCCATTCCTCGTGAGATCACGTCACATATATAAATGTCATCTAAGCGTCGATCGCTTTATATGTATGAAGCAATACGCGCATTTGATCATTCATTATTCCGAATCAATTGATAATCTTAAATACGTTCAAGTAGCAGCAAGGATTCGAAAATGATACGCGACTACGGATGGGGGCTGATGACGTTGTGATTTTCCTTCTCTTTTCCTCCCTTACCCACTCTCCTTGCCATGCGATAACCTTTCAAATCGAATCTTAATCGCTATTTGCCTGCGTAGTAAAAGGGGACCCCATGCGCGAATTGCTGAACGCGGTTTTTGATCAAATATGGTATGGCAAGCTTGTTACAACGTTGTCGCTCGAATGTTAGCTTTATGTCGCTCCGATGATGTGGGTGTTAAGAATTTTATGTCGCTATGAAGGAAGACGGGATAATTCTCATCGAGCGGGTCTCATTTTTTTTTATAAATATATAACACGTTAATGAATTTTAAAGGGAACTTTCACTTTTTAATATAACGAAGGGAGAAAATAAATGAACGACAATTGTAATTAAAAAAATGTATCTTTTAATTACATTTATCGTTAATTTAATTTCTTTCTATATAGTATACACACACATACATTGTATATAAGGATATTATAGAGATTGCAATATCTTGATAAAATATTTTATGACGAAGAAGGCGATACTGACTGAGATGACACAATCGTTTATAAATTATATGTTTATGACACATACGTACATCATGTGACATGTATACGTTGTTATACGTATGTCAAGTATAAGCGCATGAGACTTTCTTATCATGCGATCTTTACGTACATACATAGTATGTTTTGTATGTACAAACAACAAATCCAATCAATTTTTTCTTCCTTTTTTAAACTACATCGACCGTCAATCATCGTTGAACATATAAAGATAAAAATATAGCTTGATTTTTACCGAAAGTCGATTATTTGTTTCACACCTTACGTATGCACGTCTGTATCGTAGATAAAAAAAATGACTTGTTTATTTATGTATTATACTTTAGGTAAATTTTTCGAGTTATTTTGATCGTTGATAAAGGATTATAAGTTTCATTTAAATTATATGTAACAAAGTTGGATCGATCTTTTCTTTCATTTATTACCGTTACTCGTAAATTTATTTTCTCAAGTTACATCAAACTTCAAAAAAATTCGACCAATCGCTTCGTTTAACAATTAACACGGATCGGGATTTTGATTGGCCGCTCGCATGGATATGCATACGTTAGATTCGCTTTTCGCGAAAGCTCGTGAATTGTAAATGCTACTCGATTCTGCTGCTGTGAACGGAGCAAAATGTTTAATTGGAATCTTTTGTCAAGACGTTCGATCTTAAAGATTATATATTCTGTGACAAATCGCGATTTTAGCGGTGTAAACACGTACGTCTTTCTAAGATATTTAATTGATCATTATAACATCTTAAATACTTTATAATGGTCTAGTTGCAATTTCATAATGCTGGGTATAATCGTGTCTGGTCGTCTAGTGAGTATATTTCCGAGTTAATTATACGTATTAATAATATCCTTATCATCGTTCCGATGTCCTATCATTAATATCCTTCGATCCCAAATATTTATACGTATTTCGTAAATTATATAAATTTCAACGTGTATCAGACCGTTTGTTGTACATATCTTCCTTGTACTGAGAATATTCGATAATTAATCTGGATGTTCTTTTGTCTTCCAGGTGCAGACGGATTTTCAACAAATTGGAGAAAACCAATTTTTAATCACAGTACCTGATGCTGATAACATAAATCACATTGTGGTATTTCTTACGGGTACTATACCATTCCCTGACGGAACAGGCGGTGCAGGTAATAATTTCAAGACTACTTTAATACATATGTTTTTGTTCCTTTAATTATTTATCTTATGTTCATTTAAATTTTCTTTTTTTCAGTATATTTTAGTTGGCCAGATCCAACAGCACCACCGAACTGGCAGTTTTTAGGATACATTTCAAATGCTAAACCATCTGCCATATTTAAAATATCAACGTTGAAAAAAAATCATGAATTTGAAAATAGTAATCTAGGAATATTTGGAGTTGGGAAGATATCTCATGTAGCACAAATAGGCATCTCTGTTGAACCATTGAACGTTATAGAGCAACAGGCAGCTACTGTTGCTGAAACAGCAACAAACTCTTTTATGGAATTCGTGCAGAAGATGCTTACAAGCTTTCTAAACTATATTTCTAGCTTTTCTGTGACTCAAGCGCAAATGACTCCAAATCCTACAGAAAATTTCATACCACTGTCTACTGTACAAAGCTGGTATGAGACTTTTGAAAGAAGATTACAGCAAAATCCAAATTTTTGGAAGGCGTGATGAAGATTCAGTGGGGGTTAGTTAGACTTTTCATAATTTCTGTAGTTTTTAAAATGAGTCATACATTGCATTTAACTGTCTAGCGTATCATGCTTTTACATTATAATATCGACGTAAAATCAATTTTTTTATATTCTTGCAGAAGAATAATAATAATTACTTTAAAATTTGTATTTAGATAAAAATATTTCAGCATCCTTAATATGCATGATGAACACTGTGAGCAGAAAAGCATATTAATTAACGTATGCTGATAGAAGAGAATGATATTTTTTTCATAATTAGTATAACCGGTAAATGCATTTAACGAGCCAATACGAATTCCTGCAAGGTATGTTATTGATATATAGAAGTATGCACTTACGATATATATTATCGTATTTTTGGTGCAAAAAGTAAATGGAGCTCTTGAATTTCATAAGCTAAAACATATTCAAATAAAAATGATACTTAATGTTAAGAATAGCTACATTCGATTTTTCTACGTCACTAGTACATTTTATGATCAGTTAATTTGTATGAAACAATGTATGCATTTTTCTTTATAATTTTTCAAATTATTACTTCTGTGGAATATTAAATCTTAAGGTACAAGATTATGAAATTATAAAAAATTGAATGAAGTCTGAATATTATTGTAAAATTTTTTAAAGATTCCATGAACAAAGAACGAATCGATCGTATTACACTTGTTAACGTACACACGTATTTTTATAAGTATTTGTAGTTGTCGAAAAGAAGAAATTAGGAAGGTACTACAATCTACAGGTAATACGTATGCAACGTCGTTTATTGTATTTTGAATACCATTCAAGTATGCTGAGAATACGATTCAAAGTGTGCTCTAATTTGAATGGAAGCGATTGGAGAGCTTTAACCAAGCGTTTACAAATTCACATTTGATTGGAGGACTGACGCGAGTGCGCGGTACGTGCATTACCCAATGCACCTTTGATCTTGCGTCTGCTTCACATTGCAAGTAATCACTTTCACATGCGAATGTGACTTAAAGTATACATAGACCGATCTGTCAGTGTATCTTTCACGTCGCTCGTACGAGTTTCGTTTGAGAAATTTAATCAGAAATCGAATTTTTATATCGACGTAATCGCCATTCGTCCGACGTGCTCGAATAAATTGTTGTCCCGTTGATGGAGATCGTTTTCTACAATGTGGGCCATTTTCATGAACCTCCGTAATGAGAACTAATCGCGTTGGACTCGCGAGATTTTCCACGGCCGTTTATCCCATACCTGCATGCGCCTGACAATCTACGTGTTTCGCGAGGCCACACGTTGGTTTCCATAAGGGTAATGCAGGATATTGTTTCTTGCCGAAAAATGCCAATAGCCCTTCATGCGTTAAGATAAGTGTCGATGCATTTTGTATGAGACGTCAGGAATTCCAAATATCGCCCCCCTGTTGCGGAGCAACTTCGCAGTCCAAAGTAAGATGTCTTTGCGAGAGGATGCCTGATTTTCTCGCTGTAATGTTTTGACATTTACGAAATCGACGTCTACATTTCTCTACTCCGAGATTTATTACGGCTTTCATACGTTTTTACGAAACTATCGCACGATTCGCGACACGTAGTGTTTTAATATTGTTCATTATTTCAATGGAAAATACAATAAATAAATATGCTACCACTTCTATATGTTCGATGGATACTTTCCTTTATTACACGTTAAGAAATCGTTGAAATTTTCTTACGTATACGCATATACTTGTCGCGGTATAAAACGCGTGCACTTCCGGAATTTTGTAAAAGTAAACCATTTCAAAACATGTCATTTTTAAATGTATACCCCTTTAATGAAATAAGATTGGCTTTGTGTTTGTTTTATCAAAATGTCATGTCTAATGGTCTTTGTTAAGTAACTTAGTTTATTCTTTTCTATCATTTTTTATAATCAGTCATGTAATACAATGATAAGTAGATTCTTTCTGCCAAGTAGGTAATGTGAACAAATAGAATCATTGATATAAACAAATTCATGCATTATATTTATACGTATATAAAATGACTGACATACAACCGCTTTTCCTAACTTGTGAGTAGAAATATATTTAGCGATAATATTGATTAACTTACTAAACTTACAATGTGTATTACAGGAGGCAGGACTTAAACTAATTATATATATATAGATATTTGTGGATCAACGTTCATAATAGGTAAGTTCACTTTAATGTTATCATCGGCATATTATTATTCGTCGCCGTTAAAAGTACAGATACTGAGCGAAATTAAAAATTAATAGCAATTTCACAAAGGTATCTGCTTTTATTGTAGATCAGAAAGTAGATTGGAAATGGAGAGTTCCGAAGAACCGACTAGTCTACAATCAATTTGTCATCTACATGCATCAGAGTTATTTCCAAAACATCCACATTTTGAGTGCGAGGATGAGTCATTGACAATCCCATTTACACCTTTGAGCGGAGAATCGGTTGTAGCACTAGGACGTACATCGGATGGAGTATTAGCTCTTTCTAATTATAGGCTCTACGTGCAACAGAGTCAAGCCTGTTACAATATACCACTGGGTCTTATCGAACAATTGGAAGTAAAAGAAATTTTCTTTTTGCATATTGGGTGCAAAGATGCTCGATCATTGAGGTAGAGTTTATTCTATTTATTACAATAAATTACAACACACTGTGCCTATATACATATATATATCAGTGTAATATTATTGTTACAACTCAATTTAGTATTGCTTGTCACAGACTTATATAACCACTTTAAGCAGGAGAATATTGTCATAACGTTTTAGCTGTGCATTTTCCACTAACGAGCATTGTTTGGAATGGTTCAAACGATTACATAAAGTGACCTACCCACGTAAAAGTATTGAGGACATATTCGCTTTTGCATATTACGCATGGTCCATAGAAGAGGGTAAAGACTATCCTAGGCTTGGAAAAGATAATAGTTCTTATATTTCTACTTTTAATTCAGAGGTAAATTTAATATAATACTATTCACATTTAAGTATTATGGTTAATATTCTATGATTTTTACATGGTTATGAAGGTGGAACGACTGAAATTTAATTTGCACGGTACATGGCGCATAAGTCAGATAAACAAGGATTATAGGATGTGTCCATCTTATCCGCCACAACTCTTGGTTCCTGCTTGCATTTCTGATGCAGTTCTGGAGACTGTTGCTAATTTCAGAAGTTCTAGACGAATTCCTGCAATTGTTTGGAGGTAAATTGATAAAAGCAATTATAAAGTAACTCAATGTGGTATGTTTTGTGATTATAATTTTTATTTCAAGGCACATTAACAATGGAGCGGTAATAGCTCGTAGCAGTCAACCGGAAGTTGGATGGTTGGGCTGGAGAAGTACCGAAGACGAAGATCTTTTAAAAGCTTTGTCCGATGCATGTTCCTATGATAAGGGAGAATCTACGATTGTTGATTCAGCCATTAATTATTCTGATGTTGGAGATGATGCGATTACTCCAAGTGTAACTAAAGTAAGTATAAATTTTTTTGATGCGGTTAAAATAATAATAAATATAAATTGTATACATACTTAAAGAGAAATATTTCAGAGGATTTAAAAAAATAATATTTTTACAGAAAGTTCTAATCGTGGATGCTAGATCCTACACAACTGCTGTAGCAAATAGAGCACGAGGTGGTGGTTGCGAATGTCCTGAGTATTATCCCAGTTGCGATATTCAATTTATGAACCTGCCAAACATACACTCTATAAGGAAAAGTTTTCATGCTGTTAGGCAGCTGTGTGCATCCGACGCTGATCAACCAAAGTAAGCAGATTAAATAATAAATAGACATAAACAATTTTAGTAATTTTATAATAATTTCATACTCTGTATATTGTTACAGTTGGTTGAGTTTGTTGGAAGGTACTAGATGGTTGCAACATATGTCAGGATTATTACGAGCTGCAGTTACAGTTGCATCAGCCGTTGAAAGAGATGGACGACCAGTATTAGTGCATTGTAGCGACGGCTGGGATAGAACACCTCAGATTGTTGCCTTAGCACAGATATTATTAGATCCCTATTATCGTACTATGGAGGTAAGATTACAATACTTGTCATATTTAGTATTGGGTACAAAGATGGTTCTTAAATTCAGGGATTTCAAATATTATGCGAGAGAGAATGGTTAGACTTTGGACATAAATTCGCGGATCGCTGTGGACAGACAGTTGGCTGCGAAGATCCAAATGAACGTTGTCCAGTATTTTTGCAATGGCTTGACTGCGTACACCAGTTAATTCGACAATTTCAATGCAGTTTTCAAATGTCTCCTGCATACCTTGTAAGTAATGTCATACATTAATAAATGATGCATACAAAAAAAAGGAGAGAAATAACATTGTTTATTTGGATTTTAGGTGAAATTAGCACAGCATACATATTCACAACTGTTTGGTACATTTTTATGTAACACAAGACAGGAAAGATTACAGTTAAGAATACAAGAACGTACTTTTTCAGTATGGCGATTCCTTAACTCTTCTTTATTTGTTAATCATTTATACTCACCTTTAAAAAATCAAGTATGATCATTTTTTCTTTATTTTATCTTTATTTGTACGAAGTATTTTAACTTTTAAACATATTACATTCAATAATTAAACCTTTTTATTCTTGTTAGGTATTATGGCCAAGTTGTAATGTACGAGATCTTGTTTTGTGGTCTGAAGTATATTTAGGTTCTATGGAATCGTCACTTGGTATTAGAGATGATAAACAAAGAGTAACAATGATAGATATAGAAGGAGGTGACAGCGAAGAACCACAAGGGCAAATGACTAAAACACGCTCTTACGGGGATCTCATACATGCCCCTGATCATGCAGCCTACCTTCACCGTAGACTTAGCGATCCAAGTATTTCAATGGAAAAGTAAGCGTTAATATAAATATATTTATGTACATTATTTTTGGTAATGATTTAACTAATAATATTGCATGTTTACAGAAAATTTGATTCCTTAAATCTGGAAGCTGAGGCTGGAAAAGTAGTAAATAATGTAGACGATAACAAATTCGAACCTGTAGATGCAAATCCATCAGAGACTGACATTAAAACCAAACAGTATGCCATAGTGCAAACATCGAGCGATTCACCTGCTAATCCATCGGTGGATAGTTCTACAGACACATTGATACCGAATAACGATTCCCTTGTTAGCGTTTTAAATGGAGAAAAAGAAGCGTACGTTTTAGAAATTCTATTATTACAACTCTTTTGTATCATTATGTAAAACAAAGTCGGTTAACAAGATGAGTATCATCTTTAATATACATATATTGATTGCAGAGTGCAAACGAATTCAGGACAAGATAGTATTTCACCATGGATTGAAACTGGAACAGCAGGACGAGGTACTTGTTCCTGTAATCGTAATCACAATGAAGGTAGCGATGTCAGTGATACCAGTGCTCCATTGATATCAAGAACACCTAGTAGCATATGTCCAGCTTCTCCGACTCACCAAGATGCTATACTAGATAATCCTGACAGACTGGATGATGTCGACGGTCTTCCTGTCATTCATTGTGATGTTCAGTTACGAGTACAACAAATTATTGTCGAGCACAAGGTATATAAATAACAAAAAGAACAATTTTTTTAAATAGGAAAATCACTGTTGACTTAAGCCAAACATATGCTACCCTGTTTGGTCCAAGA
>JAIFRP010000021.1:2814803-2826615 GCA_032403825.1 Odynerus spinipes | reverse complement strand
TATATATATAATACTTGATCTTTGTACAAAACCACGAGAAAATTTATATATTAAGTTTCATCGTTGTCAAGTTGTGAAGAGACGATGCGTTCTTTAAAATTTGCGTGGCATTCTTCAGAATGTTATCTACGTCATCCTTCGTATGGTCCTCCTTTTGGAATTGTATGAGAATTACGAGATACGTCGTTACCGCGCCCGCGATCTAAAAAAGCATTGGCATCCATGATATATGGAATAGGAGAGCGGTCGATAAAATCGGTAAACTTGCAGAAATAAATAACGGGAGGAATGAAATGAAAATACGTCTCCGAGGCGCCTAACAATGTTTGCTTGGCTATGCGGTATCGCTCACCGAAGTGATGAGAGTTCTGTCGAAAGAAAAAAGTCCACACGCAGTGAAGTCTAAAGGTTGATGTAGCAATTGGAGTGAGAACACCTCCAAGTGTTTCCTACATTCTTCATTTGTACTGGAAGAGAGCAGTTGGCTAACGATAACGGCCGTATTTTTTGCCTGTAAAAGATGTTTCCTTTTTTTCCCTTTGTTTTTTTCTTCTTTCAAATTGTAAATACGTTACGTTATTAAAGTATAGATTGTAGACGATAGTAATCGCGGCAATAAAAAGTTTCACCTGAACGCAAGCGAAGTAAGCAGGTTGTATAATTATAAGCATTCTCGTGACATGCAAGATGCACCACAAAGTTTGAACTATGAGGAACAACCACTGCCGACCTCCACTGACCTCTAATATCAGAAAATAGGGTGTAATCACCAGATGCAAGAGGCATGTGAGTGTTATCGCCAGCATGACGAGACCGAAAGCATTGTTTATAGAGGAAACTGTATCGCAGAGAGACGAGTGCACTGTCACGAGTTGCGCTATCTTATTCGCGACATTTTTTCTTTCTGAAACAAGCATACAGGTAAGTTCTCGCATTTGCGGCATATCGTCTATTATATAACAGTGTATTCTGCCGAGCTCACCGAATGCGGTTGGATATCGTTCCAAGGTCTTGGATACACGCAAGTGGACAGGATCTTGTCGAACGTATGTCATCGGTTGTTCTCGACTTTTAAAATCACCGGCTGTTAGCGTCCGAACAAAAACAAGAGTATATCGACCGTTTTGATTCGATCGCGTTATGCGATCTCTATCTCGTAATGATCGTGAACAAATCGAAGAGGAAATGTTGTACGCACCCAAGCCAAGATCTTTTCGAAAGTGATCGGTCATTTTGCCGTTCTTCAAGATATTTTCGAGACACTTGTTAAGCCTCACAAATCTCTGACCGACGTTGTACGTGACAAGACTATATTGTATCTCTAATATAATGATGATCGTATACATAATATAAATTGGGAAGAAGTTGATCGGACCTTTATCGTCCATTTTTCTATTTGCCTTCGAGTCGCAATCCCACCAGTACATATCCAGGCTCGAGGTTATCAGGAGATAGGGTAACGTACAAGCAGTTAACGCGATGGTGTATCTACGAGTTTTCTTCAGTGCGACGATACCCATCATTTCGTCGACCTAAGTTTGATGGAAGAGAAATTAGAAAATGGGAAATAAAAAGTCTAATGCAAAAATGATAACTCTATGTAAATTGTCTACGTGGGTTACACGTTATCCCAAAGAATCCTTTCCGTTCACCTCGGCCAATTTATTAAGGACATTCTTTTCGTGCTTCCAACGAAAGGGCGAGCCTAAGACAGCGATCGTGGCTAATATTATAACGCTGAGGATATCGCTGGCAGTTGGTATCACGGCCGTGCGATTCTTTAGTCTGGTACTGTTCTCCCAGCCGTCTCTTAGTTCTCGCCATAGACCAAGACCCTCTAAACTCATGATGAGTCCGAAAAGACATAAGCTAAGAAGAGAGGTTTATTTTGCTGATAAAGTATTTACATTGTTCAATGGAGATCATTTTTTTAGAGTACCATAAACCAAATCAGTTGCATCGTGTAACTTTTGTAAAGCGGGAAATGAATTTGTTTGTAAAGAGCGATCGTCGTGTTCAAGTTGCGAAAAAATTTGATCGAATGTCGAAAGAAGTGTGATTTCAAATATTTTTGAAGCATAATACTCGTCTGCTATAAGACGGTCTAATTTTGGCGTAGAGTTGTAATAGTTCAGTGCGATTAAAATGCATCGAAAAAAAACTCTGTGCGATTTTTGATGTAATAAAGATAAGCTTCCTTGGAACTATTGAAACAAGATAAAGATTTAAGGCTACGGATTTCTTACGACCGAATTAATTATAAAGTAATGTCAATTATTGCGATATTTCTTTGAACTATTTTTGTTTTATATATATGTATATATATGTAAGTACATAGCTGGAATCAATGAATCGAATTATAGTTTATGATTTTATATCATCCTGAAACTACATTACATCACATTACTACTTACATTATAGCTCGATAATTCTAAAAAAGTTATCCTTATTACCCCAGGACCTTCACAGCATTTTTTCCATACGTTTCTTCGCACTATATTCACATAATTCGATTTATTGTTAGTATTCGAAAACGAAAAAAAATGGAAAACGACAAACGCACTCGACACTTTTTTAACTTTTCAATCAAATATTTTCAGACTTTACATCACGAAGCTTATCAAATGCAATTGGCCTGGCTCAGGATATAACACATGTATTATCCAAATAATAAGACTATCGTCAGTTTCACCTGTAGATCACATCGATAACGTTCAAATGGCCCTCGCATCGGCCATTAGCTTGTTTCGTGAAACGAACCGGAAACAAGCCGCACAGCTTGCTGAGGTGATAGATCGGGTAAAGAGCCGGAAAGATATCGGTGTTCATCGTCAGCTTGTTTTCCACCCCTTCGTTCTTAACATCGCCCACTTTTGCGGTTCCTCGTTTCTCTATTAATTCGTCGTGAATCAATGTTTCCTTTTGATTTCGCAGTAGCAGGAATAGATTTGGAGATCTATACAAATCTGACTCACTATTATCACGCTCGTTCCACCGTACGTGCATTTTAGCGTCGGTAGTTGTCCTTGATGATCCGTAAATTGTTCTTTCTTTACATTCTGGAGGTTCCCCGTGGAAATAAATTTTTGGAGGAAATCGTTCTATCGAAAAGTTTTTTTATTATCAAAAAGTAGATCTTTTTATTACGAGGAAAAAGAAGACGCGAAGAGCAAATAGAATAGGATGATCGAACGATGCGACGATTCAAGGTAATAATTATACTTGCGTTGTAATCACCGCTATTCGAAGATCAAAGCTCGTCTCTTTATTTATAGGTATGGAATTTTCGTGTACGTCCGTTCACGAAGAAAGTCTTTACCAACGAGTTGCCGATGCCACGGACGTCTACGTATATCCTACTGCAAGCTCTATGTATCACCTGGTGTCCATCCATTCGCGTCAGATCGCCGGCCGATAATTGTTGTTGTTGAACGAGTAGCTTTTCAGCGATGATTATCCTTCGAAAATATTTATATACGACGTTTGCATCTGTGGGTGGACGAACGTAAAATGTTCTGTGAAATAGAATATATATGTATACATATACATATACATATACGTACAGATACGCATTGACGATACCGAGAACGTTCTTTCGTGCTGGAGGTTTTACTTCGAACATTTGATTTAATTCGATCTTTTTGCTTTTGTAACTTTTATTTATTTATTTTATTAGCTCGAGTCGTAACATCGTTAACACGTTGAGTGCCTGGCCGATTTCGCACAAACCTGGATGTCTTCTAACTTTATTTATAATTTGTTGTTTAAATGAAGATTTAGAAGAATTCATTATCACATTTTTTATATTAAATCTTACGCTTCTAGCATTTTTAGTATATTTTTGTAAATATCGATAAACAATACGTATAAATGTTTCAACTGCAATCTGCAAAATTGCATTTGTGAAAAGGATCGGTTATGTATTTGGGGTAAAAACAAGAATAGCGTTCGTAATGTCGTTTATGTTGTTCTTTTGTTAGTACATTACTTCGCCTTGTTCGAATACTTTAGCCAAGACTAGTACTGATAACTAACGACGTACCCCGCGAAAAAGAAAACATCCACGTTGAATAAACAACGTAACTTCGATCGTATCAATCTACATATATGCAATTTCTGATGAAACAGCTCGATATATCGTCTATAATTGTATGTTTGTATCCGTTGACTTGATATATTGCTATAGAGAGTGTTGTTCAAAATTTTATTAGTTTCTTTATTAAATATTCATAAATAATCAGTCTTTCCAAGCTTTGTTCAATGTTCTGCGTTTGTACGTGTATACATAGAACGTAAAATTACCGTTTTTAAATCGTTAAGCTCGTTTTTCATCATTCACAAGCAGTATCTACTTGATTATCAGTCGCATCGAAGAGTCCTCGTTCATAGTTGTCTTTTATCTAAATAAAAAAAAAAAACTATGATAAATAAAAATATGTAACATTCGGTTGGTTGTTTAAGAACATCAATGTTTCATATCGTTTATCTTATATATAGAAATCCTTTTGTGCTAAATTGACATTAATTGTACGTTATAGAAAATCAACTATAAAAATATTACATTGGAACATAGTATTTTATGTGGTACTTAGAGAAGTCACTAATTTGAAAAGGCAACCTTTAAAAAAGAAAATTCAAATAATAAGTAATAAATCAATTATTTGCGATATTATTTGAAGAAAATTTGAATGAATAATTAAAAGATTAATCGCTTAAATGTTGTTACCAATATGACTGGTAATTTTCTACTATATCGATACTAGAATCAGTGCCGTCATTCGAGACAGATAAATTGATCAATCATATTTTAAACATTTTTTTCAAAAATTGTGAAATATGTAAAGGAAAGATTTATTTGAGCTTTTCATAATGTGTATAAGGTTCCTATTTTTGTCGCACCTATCGCTGCAGTCATACGCTGCACAAGCGATATCTAACGGCAAAACTCATGAACTTAAATGAACTCTTGCAACGTTATCTGCAAATAGTAGCGCTGATTTTAACATTGACAGTGAAATATGCAAATTATTTATCTAAATCTTAAAATACTAAACGATAAATGATTAATAAAAGTGAAACTATATTTACAAATAATGGTTATATTTTTTATTTAAGCACATACTAACTAAGTAATGGTACAAATAAGGTATAAAAATGAATTGCAAATTACAATTTAGAGTATTTCATATTAATTTATTCACTAGTATAAGTACGAATGGAAATTGAACTGCATAAAATATTCTTATTTTAGAATTTGCCGTATCTACTTCCGTTCTGTTAATTCTTGAAGACAACTGTAAGTTGCACCAACTATATAGATTGTTGTTTTGAATTTTGTTGCTCACAGTACCTCACAGTGATAATTCTTCGTATACATATATTTTTAGTGTATTTGTTGTATATCTATGTTGTTAAAAAATAACTATTTGATCTTGATGTCATTTTGTAGAAGATACATTTATGGAATTTTAACTTGAAGTACATTTATTGATTTGCATAAAAACATGTCAATGCATCTTAGAGGTTATTTACTTTTTTGATATAAATATGGTATTTTTGTTTATCAATTTTTATAAATGTGAATTGTGATAACGTTTCTAAGTGTTATTGAGTGTCAAACTTTCATCATTATTAAGAATAACGACTCGAACGCGGAATATAACCTCAATATGCAAATGTAGTATTTGGTTGTTGAGAGTATTAGATCGTTATCAGCAAATTTTAGCATTTTATCATGGACAGAAATGAGGAAGAGTGGTCTGTTGAATGTTCGGATGAAGAGAAGTACGAAGCTGATTCAAAAGTAAGATATTTATGTACACGTATACGAGAATAAATTTTACGCGGTACCATTGCAGATTATTTAAATTTATATATTTTTAACGTTGTAAACATTCAAGCTGTTTATGCAATATTTATTTGTATACGATTATTTATTCTTTGTATAGAGCGAATGGATGTTGAAATCCGAAGACATACTTTCTTTGATCGATGGATTGGAAGCTAATAATCGTATACTAGAACTTGAATGGAAATGCCCTGGTAGAAGAGGTCCTTCCCCTATACCTTCGTATAATCGGCAGCAAGATCATGGCTCGCAAGAATACAAGTAAATTAAGCTAGCTCTAGCTACCAACAGTACTTTTCAGCGTTTTGCGACTAGGTACTTAAACCTATTATTAATGTATCATTTTTGTTTACAGACCGGAAGAAAAGTCAGACTTTGATTTTATGGATGAAATGTCATCCCCTAGGTTACCGGTTCGTAGAGTAGGAGAAAGTACTCCAAAAGGTAGTGCTAAGAAAAAAACAGCTAGTTTTAATGGCGTTTTATCTACTATGTTGCGCCACCGTAGGTTGGAACAACAAGAAATAAACTCCAATTCCAAAAAAAGTGAACCTAATTCACCAGGTTTAAAAACTCAACCTACTTAACATTACTTTTTATACGAATAGAGTTCTGAAATTTACAGAATCGCATACTTTATGTAGAAAATATAGGATGAGCGAAGGAATGAATATTTTTTTCATACGTAGAACTTTAAATAGGAAGGCTGTATATTGTATATGAGTACAATATAGATAGGAAAGTTGATAAAAAATAGCTCTTAAAGTAAAATTCTATATTTGCTAACTTTAAAGCATCTCATACCTGATGAAAGGTACTTTCTCTCATCCTCTGTGAGGATATAATGTAATCATACTTGATAGATCAAGATAAAAATTAGTATGCGAGGGATCTTTTATATGTTTTGTATAACCAATGTAATTTCTCTGTTTTTTATCTACTCTGTATTAAGTATATTCAATTTCTATCTTTATTTTCATTTATTTTAAACAGAATTATTAATAAAAAATAAATGCGACCAATCATTCTCAAAATATTCTACATGCGAAATGAATAGCACAGGGTATCAATAAGTTATGCATAATTTTAATCAACAAATCCCTATATATCCTTGCATATGGATCCTTTAAATATTATTTGGTGTGTGTGTGTATATATATATATATATATATATAATTCAATTTTAAATAATATCAAGTACGTTAATACTTCCTCGTAAATCGGTAAACTTAATCATAGGATCTTAAATTTTAAGATATATACTGTACAAAAGAACTTGGGAGAATCGTGTATTACTGTAATATAAAGCTAATGAATTTTAAACAAATAATTGTGTTGCATTTATTAATGCTAATAATATAAGAACAATTTTACATTGGCAACAGTTTCATAAAAAACCGATGTGCGTATAAGCATATGTGCATATATATTAGTAATTTGTAAATGCGAAAGTAACGTAAGGGGTACATGAATTTAATTTTGATATGTATTTTCAACATATAAAAATAATCAGTTACATCTAGAATCTTCGTTGGACGCACTAACGTCCAAAGCCCAGGCAGGAAATTCGTTGATGCCATAAATAATGGAACCCCACGTTGGGAACAAAAGAACTTCTACTATTAAACTGTAAATAGATGGCATACATCCTCCAACTATTAACCATTTAGTTGGAATATGACCTGCGACTGTCACAAGAGCGTTCGGTGGGGTACCGACCGGTAGCCGAAATGAAAATGAGCACATTAACGTAGCCGGTATCATTAGGTACATTGGATGTAGCTGCATGGCAACGCACTGTTAAAAGAAATTTATTAAAAGTTATTTTTTATCGTTGCAGTATAACAGAGGTGAAATGAAGTCTCTGAGATAACGTCGTACCATTTGGGCGATGACCGGTAATGTTATATTGGCAATGCCTACGTTCGACGTAAATTCAGTAATTACACCAACGAAGAGGCAAACGAATGCCATTATGATTACAGGTGGTAAAAATCGAAGCGGTACAAGAGCTTGACCGACTCTCTTAGCCAGACAAGAATTTATGCTCCCTTTTGAAATCGCAAAGCCACCACCTAGCAAAAACATCAAGCTCCATGGCATTTTAGTTTCGATAACTTTCCATGTTATTAAACCTTCGGATGGTTTGGTCGGTCTTTTAGCAGCTGCGTCGTGTAAAATAATTATAAGATATCAGTCAATGTATGGCTTGGTATACTCGCTCGATTGCCGGAGTTATTCTTACGGTTTTTGCTCCAGCAATAAATGAAGGCGGGCTCCTTTGGTATAAAGAACATGAGAATCGAAGCGAATATAACCGGCGTCGAATCTTTGATCTCTCTGCAAAGATAAGAACATATTGTTAAGTAAATAATGAATATTTTTGTTAGATATTTTTTGTTTTCTTTTCAAGATATCACGTACATATCTGTGATCATCTCGGACCATCCACGGACGAAGCCAGGTTTTCTGAATATCCATAGGAAAATACACATTAAGAACAACGCGGTAACGCCGCTTTCGTGAAACGTGACAGGACCTAGATTCTGGTATCGCGTTTTTATTACCTACGAATAATATGTATTACGTATAAAGATAAAAACGACGCGACATGGTTGCGGCGACGTTGTCGATAACGGTGAACGGATTTACATTGTTTGCGATTTCTTCGCCTTCTTTGCCTATTTTAGCTGCCAGGGCGTCCTTGCTTTTTGGTCTCAAATATCCCAAATAAGCAATCCGAACGTAGAGCCACGTGAGAAAAGAATTGACAACCATTTGCGGGAAGGAAGCCACCATCCACTCGGTGAAACTGATACCCTCGGCGGAGGGGAAGGTGCTCTCGTAAATTCCTTTAAACGTGAGATTCGTTCCGGTGCCAACGATAGTTCCTGTTCCGCCGAACGTAGCGCAATACGCGGTACAGAGAAGATAACCCGTCGTGATCTTCGATGGCCTCATTTGACTGCAAGGAAGGATTTACAGGTAGGAGAGGTACTTTTACACGACCGATACGAAAATATTCGGCTTACGAGTCAGGATCGGCAATTTCAGCGTCGGGCGCCCGTTCGAACACCTTACCGAATCCGGCCTGAAGAGTAGTTACGATAATAAGGGATAGTATATAAGAGAATCGAGGAGCGACTGACCTCTTCCAGTTCTCCAAGAACGGCGAAGATAATCGGTAACATCATGGCTGTCGCGGCAGTGTTCGAAACCCACATGGAGATGAAGGTGGTGACCACGCAAAGACCGCCGAGCAGTCGAGCGTGACTACAACCGACCGTTTTCATCACGCCAAGCGCGATCCGGAGATGCAAGTTCGAATGCTCGATCGCGACGGCTAGTATCAAACCACCTATGAAGACCATGATCGTGTCGTTCATGTAACAGGAGCATGCTTCGGCCGTGCTAAGTACACCGAGACACGGGAACAGAACAACGGGTAACAGAGCCGTTACTGCCATGGGGAATACTTCGGTTACCCAGTATGCGGCCATTAGGATTACCACGTAGGCGCATCTCACTTCCTACGAGTGACACGATGGAAAGGAGAGATTTAGGGAAGTGCCAGGAAAAGAAAAAGGGTCTCTCCGTCTTTTTCGTGATACTCGTTTAAAAGACAAATACCGAGCAATCGTAAATTATTAGGAGTGGCAGGAGGGCCAAAGGCAAGAGGACAGCGAACAGTATCTTCCAATAGGTTTTTAGAATGAGTTGTATCCCTCCGAAAAAACCCATTCTCGTCCCGGCAGCTCTAAATTGATAAGTTGCGGTTAAGACAGGAGTTCATGGGAAATTGATCGGACGATTCCGAGGCTTTTACTAACGTGTCGACGACTTGCGCGTCAGCCATCTTTCTTACGAGGCTTTTATCAATAGAAAAGAAGCCGGATCTTGAAGGAATCGACGGATAGCTTGCTCCTCGTTGCGAAACAAATCTTTGTATATTTCACTTTCTCATTGCCAATTCCGACGTACGACTAATCGCATTTGCATAGCCAATTTCACTGGAGTGCTTCGACGTATTGTATACTTTTTTTTACTTTGTTGCGTTCATTTTTTTATTTTTACTTTTTTTTTTACTAATGACAAAAAAAGAAACGATCGAAAATGTTTCGCGTGGACGATAAGTTTAATTCACGCGAACGAGGTTTCATTAGACGGTGGCCGTGCTATGCATCTAGAGTTCAAACATCTAAATATAGTCGGCCCAGAATCGTGAAAGAGGCAGATAAGGTCGCGTTTCTCTTTATGCGGCGGGAGAAAATGACGATGGAAGAATTCGGTTTGGCCTTAATGACGTCTCTTCAGCTAAGACAGCGAGTGGTGCCTGCGGCGGTACTGATTGCGCTCTTTTCATTGTCGGAAATACCTGCACCACTTCAGCCAACTTATATACCATCTTCGTTGTTTTTCTATGCCGAAGTTTCGGTTTCTTCCGCCCTTTCTTTGGTTAGAGGATAGAAGATAGAAGGAAGAAAGAAATTTTCGAAGATCTCGTTAGTTTTATTTTTTCCTTTCGAATGGACAAGGAGTTTCTTAATTTATTCTTAAGATCTTAAATAAACTGAGAACAAATTTTATTTTACTCGATTTTATATTACATGAAAGTAATCGTAATGAAATTTGATCCCTCGTGGAATGCTCTCCTGGTATAAAGATATCGAAACTTAATCGCAATGTCCGCCGGAATCTGATACTATGCCTTTAGTCGCCCACTCTGGGAATCCTTTAATGCCTAAAACGAAGGATCCCCAAATTGGAAAAATGAGAACTTGTACGACCAAGCTGTACATCGCAGGCAAACAGCCACCGACGAGTAAGACCGGCGTGTTCATGTGACCAGCGATCGATATAATTGCGTTTGGTGGAGTGCTGACTGGTAATCGAAATGCATAGGAACACGTTATTGTCACCGGCACCATCAGATATAGGGGATGTACTTTCATCGCTGCGGACTGCAACAGTAACACAATGCATTATTGTCTCGGTATTATTCCTCCCGTTAATCGATTTTACGAAGTATCATTGAAAACGGAGTACGTATTATGGAGCTTGACTGCGACATTTCTTTCTTCTCTTGTGTGTGTGTGTGTGTGTGTGTGTTTTCACCCTTTATTGTGTGTAAATTTGTAAAAATTATAAATCGAAGTAACGACGGAACATTGAAATTTACCATATGTG
Source organism: Odynerus spinipes (assembly GCA_032403825.1). NCBI lineage: Eukaryota > Metazoa > Arthropoda > Insecta > Hymenoptera > Vespidae > Odynerus > Odynerus spinipes. Next base: position 2,815,580 of record JAIFRP010000021.1, on the reverse strand, counting down.
CGACTATCGGTATAATTATATTTCCGGTGCCCACGTTCGACGTAACTTCCGTTACAGTACCGACGAATAGTAAGATGACTGCCAATAGCGGCACAGGGTGCAAGTTTTGTAATGGTAATAACGCTCGTCCTAGCCTCATCGCTAGACAGGATATATTGCTGGCTTTGGAAATGGCGAATCCACCACCGAGAAGAAAAACCAATCTCCAAGGCATTTTCCGCGCTATCACGTTCCAAGTTATCAAGCCTTCGGAACTGCCAAACGGCCTTTTAGCGGCTGCTCGAGAAATTTAACGTGATGAGCACGTAAATCGTATGAAATCGTAAGATCGCTTATAAATTATCTTTCGCTCACGATCTCGACTCCAGAAGTATATACAATTTGGATCCCTCGGGATGTAAAACATCAGTAGGCAGATGAGAATGGCGGGTGTGGAGTCTTTGATTTCTCTGTCGAATTAAAGAATTTAAAAGCGTTAACGGAGAGAGTTCATTTTTTGGAACAAAAAAATACTTACAAGTCCGAGACATATGCCGCCCAGCCTGTAATAAATCCGGGAGCTCTGAATATCCAGAGAAATATGCACGTTAGGAAAAGTATGGAGACGGCGGTCTCGTGAAATGTCATGGGACCTATTTCCTTCAGTTTCTCTTTTATCACCTAGGAGTATCGCGTTATCTTCAAAGAGTACCCTTACTCGCTATACTACTAATCTCGCTACTATATAAAACAATCTCGGAGATTATAAAAACACATTTGCAATAAGCAATCTCTCTC
>JAIFRP010000021.1:2803707-2814766 GCA_032403825.1 Odynerus spinipes | reverse complement strand
CTCTCTCTCTCTCTCTCTCTCGATGGGAACAGCGACACGTAGTGATGGTTACTAATCACTTCGAATTACGTAGAATCTATCTATACATCGAAAGTTTCTAATCATGTTGAATAATATTCGAAATCGAAAATTCTTAAAACTCTTGAATATATTGAATATCTTGAAAGTCTTGATACACCTCTCACACCCATCTTTTTTTCCTTCAAATTTACGCACACCCAGCACTCCTATATTTATTAAGTTATCAAGACTGTCAAAATTTTGATCGAACCGTTTGAAAACTTGCAAGACAAAGTATCGAATGCCCATCACTAGAGATACGGTTTATTCTAAGATAAGAGAACTTCACTTGATTAGCCACTTTCTCGCCCTCCTCTCCGATCCTCGCCGCAGCCGCGTCCTTGCTCTTCGGTCTTAAAAAGCCGAGATAAACTATGCGAAGATGTAGCCACAAAATGAAGGTGTTGACAGCCATTTGGGGGAAGGAAGCCGCGATCCAATTGCCGAAAGTTATCGGATCCGCCTCGGGAAAGGTGTACTCGAAGATACCTTTGAAGACGAGATTCGTCGGTGTACCGACCAACGTACCGGTGCCTCCGAATGTTGACGCGTACGCCGCTGCGAAGAAGTACGCTTTCGTCACGTTCGTCGGTTTCAATTCCCTGGAGAAGAATTTCATATGGTCAAGCAGCACGCGAAGCATTCTTAGAATTGAAGAGTGGAAGTTAGAAAGGACCTAGCTGTCAAACACGAAGTTTTGAGATAACCGAGGAAAAAAGAATAAAATACAAATAAAAGCAGCCTGCAAAACTTTATTACGTAACTACCGGAATATATGCGTTTAATAGAAAATATCAGACCTGTTCTGCAGCAAAGAATGGCAAAGTAAGTTATTATAACATAAAATACAACAAACAACGAACAAACTAAAATTTAGGAAAAGGCGTAAGTGCCTTGTGACTTTTTAGGAAAAAGACATTCATAAAACATGTATTAATTGCTCCCTAAACTTTAAATTTGAAGTCTAGCACTCAGGTCCCTACTTAGTCTACGAAGCATGGTACTCGGAACAGTATAACGTCACAAACTGGATTCTGTAAAAAAGTGGCACTTAAAAACCCTTTCTAATTTCCACTTTTCAGTTAATCTCTCCGTATCTTACGTACGGATCAGCATCAGGCTCCTCCGGATCAATTATCACGTGGAACACTTTCCCGAGTCCTTGCTACGAGAACAACGAACGAGAATAATATAATTAGACACAAGAATGAAGCGTAAATGTTGGCGGCATCGTCGGAGAACTTTCGCGTCACTTCGACGATGCTAACGAACGGTGAAGTTAAGAAAGAAACCCTTTCTAGTTCGTAGAGAACGGCGAAGACGATTGGCACCATCATCGCGGTAGCCGCCGCGTTTGCGATCCACATCGATATAAAACTGGTGACGGTGCAGAGGCCACCTAGGAGTTTTGCGTGGCTACAGCCGAGCATGTTCATCACCAGGAGAGCGATTCTCATATGCAGGTTGCAATGTTCGGTCGCGAACGCAAGAATCAAACCTCCCATGAAAACCATTATGGCGTCGTTCATGTAGCAGTACACGGTCTCGAGCGTGGACATTATTCCGAAGACTGGGAACAATACGACGGGTATCATGGAGGTAATGGGTACCGGAATGGCCTCGGTCACCCAATATCCTGCCATTAAAAGAACCACGAACGCGCATCTGAGTTCCTAAATAGAGAACGACGATATAAAGATATAAAGAAATACAGGAAATTCTTTGTGCGATTATGCGAACTCATATCCGAAGGAAGACGCAGGATTTTAAATTTGGATTAAAAAGCGGATCGAGTACGCGAGTACCTGGCAATCGAATAAAAAGAGAAAGATCGAAAGAAACAGGAACCAAATTATAGCAAAGAACGACCGCCAATAGATGCTGAAGAAGAGGCTAGTGCTCGCCCAGAATTCTGCCATTGTCCTCCTAAAGAGAACGATCGGAGGTTATATCTTTGATGGACTATATATCGAAGAAGTAAACGTAACTGTTCGTCATTACGAGCTCCCCGTCTATCTTCACTGATATCCTGTACAGCTTCCTTTCGATCCATTAATTGGTGTCGTGCGATAAAGTACGATATCCTCTTTTCAACGACTACCTCGTCTTTTCACTCGGACACAATGTGCTCCGACACGAACTTGTCCGTATACAGGAAGCGACGATATATCGATCTCGCGTATCAAGCTTGCGCCAAATTTCATTGCGCCAAAGAAATGACAAAGAACGTAGGCGAGGAGAGCGGAGTTGGGCAACGATTCATTGTTTTGCAATCGATCTCTCTGCGATCGATTATTTAATGTAATCATAATAACGCTCCTTTCACGTACAACGATTTTGGACGCGACAGGTATCTCGATATATAGCTGCCTTAAAAAATACGCCTCTGTGGTCTCAACGGTCACAAGTTTTCGCGATATTTTATAGTCGGCCTATTAAAATAACGAGAAAAGATTTTGCAGGTACTGTTCCGCGATAACGACCACTAGGTATAGTTATTATAACGAATGATATGTTCATCGGTTTGGCAAATAAGAAAACTTTTTTAGCCCAACTTTGCAAGAGAGTACCTAGGTTGTAGTTTCTACATTTTCTTTTCTTTACGCGTGTGAATTTATCAAATGGTTCATCGGAATCGTGAAAATTCACCGTCGGTAGAGACGGGGAGCTTTAGGATAGAGAAGAAGAGGACGAGTCGAGAGCAAAACGCGGCTTGTCGTTGATCCAAGAGATATCTAGGCATGGAGACTGAAAAAAGAAAGATGGAGAAGAGGAAAGGGAGAAGAGGGAGGGAAAGGGAGGAAATAGAAGGGAAGGAAAGGGACGAAAAGGGAAGCTTAGTCTCGCGCTGATTCACCGGGAGATTCTAAGCTGGCTGATTCAGAAAGAGGAGGAGAAGGTAGTGGTGAGGTGGCGCGCTGGCAGACAGGGAGGATGGGGGGTGGAACTCGGGAAAACAAAAAAGGAGCGACGCACCCTCGGTAGACTCGCGGCAGGGAAAATCCGTGGAGTAAAAAAAAAGCGCGTCGAGAGAGAATGGGCCGGTCGAGTAGAGAGGCCTAAGCCCGAAGGACCGAAGGGGGATAAAGTAGGGGGACGGGGGTGGTAAATAGACGGCGGGGGAATGCGTATGACGAAGATGTCTAGAAAAATAGATAGAAATGGATATGTATAGAGGGTGCTCGCCGTATAAAATGATCACTTTTCTTTATTACAAGGTTCAAAGAATATTTTATTTGATATACAAAGTTATACCGATTTAGGAAGCTCTCCGTAAGTAATATGAAACGAAGCGAAATTTTGAGGCCTCTCGATATAATGATAATCTCGAAGCAATGAAGATTCATCCGATCGCGTTACTCGGTTCACCCTGTATATACATATACATATACATACACATATGTACAATAGTCCGGCTCTGGAGGATTGACTGTTCCCTTCTCTCTCTCTCTCTCTCTCTCTCTATCTCTTTCTCTCTCGCTTCTCTCGTTTTCGCTCTTTCTCATCGTAGGGTGTCGCTGTGCGAGAGAGCGTATTGCCGAAAGGTGGTGGAAGGGTTGGTAGTGGGAGAAAGAGGAAAAGGGAAGAAGAGTGGATGTTGCGTTCGTCGCACGTACGCGTGTATGGCTGTGTGGAGCTCGAGAGCCGAAGTAGAGAAAGAGGGTGGCGGGAGAAAGGGCGAGGGAACGTGGTGGTGGCTAAAGAGCCGTTCTTCGAGGCCCCTCACGGCGCGCAGCTCTCCGTTTCTGGCTCTGCTCTGCATTGCGCATTCACGAGGCAGGCGCATCGTGCTGGTGCCGTAGCCGTAGTCATCGCGTTCTCCTCGTCCTCGTCCTCGTCCTCGTCCTCGTCGATGTTGCCGTTGGAACGATCCCGTTGATTTTTTCCGAAGACGCCACACCGATCGAACGAGTGTTTTCGAACGAGGGTTCGAAACGATCGACTGGACGAGCTACGTCGTGAATAAGAAATCGAGGAGAGTTGCCAGGGTATCGTTCGAAAGGTAAGCATCACCAATTTACATGTAACCGTGAGTAGTAAGTAGCATGAGATGATTCAAACTATCTAAAGTATTCTTTTTATATCTTGTTGGTGCGGCTATCGTTATTCGCGAGAGACATTTAACCGAGAAGGGATGATAATTTCTTCTCTCTCTCTTTTTTTTTGTTTTTTATACGTCAATCTTTATCACATACTTTCATTCGAACTCGTCGTTCCTTCGTTCTATCGATTAAACTTGACCGTACTGCATAAGCTCTCGCTGTAATGTAACGAAATACATATATGAAATCTTGAATGGAAATTCGGAGGTTTTTGGGGTGATCGTCGATCGGTGTATTATATGGAAAATTCGGAGAGGGCAAGATACGGAAGAATATATTATAGGAGTACAAGGTAACGTGAATATCGATTCGTTTGAAGTCACGGATCATACGTTACAGTTCGATCGAGTTTTAATTATGGAGTAGAGAGTTAATTAACAATAACCAGAAAAATTGATCGACGTAATGATATTTTATGGTGGTTTTATCCTATTTTCTTTTTTTATTACATTTCTTAATATTTAATGCCTTCATTGTTGAGGGATTTATCGACAACCGACGCTCGATTTACTGAGTTTGTTTAAAATGTTTATAAGGTTTGTTTATTGACATTTATAAGATCATCGATTATATCGTAGTTGTACTTTAATCGTAAGTTCTAACAAGAGTAACATTTGATATAAAAGATATAGAAAATGAATGATTCCATTTCGATTGTTTCGATTTAGGTGAATTTTTTAACATAGTATTGCAATAATATATCATTTGGAACATGTATGTTAAATTGAAATTACATCTAACGGTAAAATCATTCGCATAGAGGTCTCTGATAAGAGATCGATTTAATAATTAATAACATAATATTATTTAGTTCGATCGACGATGCTATTGAAATCATGAAAAAAGAAAAAGAGACTGTAATCAGTTTCGAGATTTCATTATCTCATACGAGGAGCTGCACTTGTCTCGAACTTGACTACTTAACACTTGCGAGCGTTCCAAGGGTCTGACAAAATTCGATCGTTACTACTGGCGGACACCTGCGCTTGTTATCTCGATGGCCTCGTCTGCGACTTTAATAATATAAAATCGTGCTATAGAAATAATTATAATTATTTTATTTAAAGAACAAACGCGTTATCATTGTTGATATTTAAAAAAAAGTATTATAAATAACTAATCTTGGATAAACTACGATCTGTTATTCAGGTTTATAGCACAAGGTAAAACGTAGCCAAGGGAAATAACGTAATAGTTTGAACGATACTAACAGTACTTTGAAATTTCTACCGTCTCATCGTTCTTGTGCTTATAGATACGTATATTTCCGTATACGTTTTAAATATCCTTTCTATACATACAAAGCTTCGTATTATCGAACGGCTTAGATAGCTATTCCACTTTCCGCGTTCTCCTTTATTATGTATAAAGTCAACATTCTTTGATAACAAACGATATTTACGATCGACAGAAAATACTAAAGAGGGTGATTGGCCGAGGGGAGGAGAAACAACTTTTAAATCGTAACAAGTACTCTCTATCTTGCTTCCCTCTTTCTTTCTGCGTCCATCGCCGTGTTTATATTAAAGATGACCTTTCCGTAAACGAGAGCAATTGAGATTTAAACAGCTCCCGGTCACTAGTAAGTATCGATCATTAACTTATCGCAGGTAACAGCGGAAAGTCTCTCGTACGTTTCCCTTCCTCTTTTCAAACCATTCAGAGGGGATAGCCTGGGATGTAAAAACAAAAACACTTGGAATCATTTTATATTCTAGCGTATAGCGCCATAAGCAGGGGAGACATTCGGTTAATAACCTGGCTAACACCGAGGTAGCATTTCTAAGTGTGGAGTTCGATAACGCAGGACGGTAGAGCGCGATCTCGTGAACACAATGGAGGATGCGAGGTGCGCTAGACACAGACAATGAGGCGAAGCAAAGAGCAGAGAGAGAGAGAGACATAGAGACAGAGAGAGCGAGAGAGGAAGAGAGAGAGAGAGACATAGAGACAGAGAGAACAAAACAGAATGAGAGAGAAAGAGAGAGAGAGAGAGAGATAAGGGTGGATAGGGTAGATAGAATAGACAAGAGAAAAAAGAGAGAGAGAGAGACAGAGAGAGGGAAAGTATATACATATACCTGAACACGGTTACCAAGCTGTGTTTCTGAGCGCGCATTGGTGTGCACCACTGTGTGCGCCCGAGTAAACGTGTATATGGATGTGTGTGTGTGTGCACGTTGACTTGGAGGGCGACAGGCGCCATGATATCGATCCTACGCAATATCGTGCTCGGTGTTCCATGTTCCATGGACGAAGCGACGCTCGAAGTGTCTCGTGTTCCACTTGCTGTGCGCTATCCAGCAGACGCGATTTATCGTCCTATCGTGTGTGCGCGCGTGTGTGTGCACAGAGCCTGTGTACCTAGGCTCAAACGCCCTTGTAGAGGCCTACGTACCAACCACCTAGGAACCGTCGTGAAAGCGCGCGCGCGCGCATGTAGGTACTCTTAAGTGCATCTGTATATACGACACGGCAACGGGTTTTATTAAAATGCTTTTTGGGAAAATGGCGCGCCGCTTTCGTTTCGACCGATTAGATTAGATTAGATCGCGTTGATTACATAGGCTATCGGTTTACTGGATGGTACAAAGCGACAACTGGACGGTACGAGTTACGTATCTACTAGTAACTTTTGAACGTTCGCGAACGTAATATCACGCGTGTGTAGGATTAACTGTTTCCAAGAGGTAAATTTTGGTTTCTTTTCGTTTCCTTTTCAAATCAATTTTAAGTATTTTTTTTTCTAGGTCTGAGGTAACGATTGCCAAAGGACAATGTGGGGTAGGGCAAGTATGGCAGCTGTTAGCCTTTTCCTCGCCTGGTTATGCATCTTCGTCCCCTGTGATGGTAAGTGTTCTAAACATATTTGTGAAACGTGTTATCTGCGATTTAGCATATCTAATAATAATTAATATTATATTATATATTAATATACTAATATTATATTATAATATATAATAATTATTGATTATTTTGTTAGAGTGTAATACAGAGACTTGTAAACACATATTATCTAAAATTTAGAACGTGTCTAATCATAATTGTTCGTTATTTCGTTAGGGAGTAACACAGAGCTAACTCCGTCGGATACGGAGATGTCCTTTACGGATACGGAAGCGGAGACCATCCTAGAACGTGCCACTGCATGGTTATGGAGTCAACGGGATAAGGACGCGGGTTGGGGTAACGATACTCACAGAGTGATTCTGGTCCTTCGTTTGGGTAATCTATCGCGTAACGATAATATAGCACCGCCGGCGCCATTAGAATTGCAACTTAGTGCAAAGGAAATGGAATTGGAGATAGTTCTTCTACTTTGGAGGTATATTAAAAAGGCGAAGTTTACTTTTTATTAACGCGTTAAGTGCCGAACCGATTTTGCATAATTCCTACATATTTGTCTAATGTTGTCTATCATTATTTTCAAAATAAAAGTACGAAGAATTCATTGTAACATTTTTATACATTAGATCTTACTATTTTTACAATCGAAGATTGGAAATTAGAAAAGGCCTGAGTGGCATTTTTTTCAAAATCGAGTTTTTGACGTTAAAATGTTCTAAGTACCATGCTTCATGGCCTAAGAAGGGTTTTAAGTGCCAAACGTCAAATTTGAAGCTCTGGGAATAATTAATAGACGAAATAAACATAACAGATTAATCGAATTTTATGCTTTTTTCCTCTACTTTCTCAAAACTCTATTTCTGGCACTTAGGCTCTTTCCAATTCTCACTCTTCAAGCGTTAGTTAGTTCTAATAAAATTTATACATAATTCAAAGATAATCTGCAAAATCGAGTGTCGGTCACCGGTGACCGCCATGATATTCAACGCGTTAAAATCAATTTTCATGTTAACTTCTGGCACGCTGTCGTCTACATTACGTTCTGTGGGTTACTTTTCAGACATCGAGAAGTTGGGTTTTCTCCAGTCCGTTTGGCGCGCTATACCCTGGCCTTGAACGCGATGTGCATGGATCCAAGGCAGTTCCATGGTCATGATTTGATCGGGACGTTACAACATCACGAGCCCCCGACCGACTACGAATTCGCTCTTACCACTTTGGCTGCGTGCAGTGCCCAAGCGCACGTACGCAAACGGCAGATACGTCGCTTATTGGATATCGCAAATGCCGCGCAAGATCATAACGTTGGTAGGTGAATGTTAACCGAATTTTTTATTATGATGTATGAAAGTGGATAAAGTACAGTCTCGATCACCCGACGTGATGTGAACCGAGTCTAACTCGGCTAATTGGAAACTCTGATAAATAATACGAAAGAGTCGATGGATGTTTATGACGATAAAATTTGATAATAAGATTTGGTAATAAAGTTTTGATAATGTACTATTGTATATGTAGGTATTTAATTGGCTTGATAATACCTAGTTATTTAGTTTATATGTGTCGTTCATTATAACAGTGATTTAACTCCGTTTAATTGTTTGTTGTAATATTATGTGTCTTGCAAAATGATCTACAGAAAAAGAAAGAAGAAGTGTTTTAATAGTTTTATAACTAGTAAATATGAGATACAAGTAGGAGTTGATTTGCTTTTATAATGAAAGATATAGTAAAACGCGATACTTTTATGCAAAAGATTAAAATTGTTATTACCTCTTGTTTTTGTATGTCCTACACTGAAATGTGCTGCCTCCAAAACATCAAATAGTTCATTCATTTTACAGAAATCATCACATTTACCAAACTTAGTGGTGATTATATATAATAATAACCGGCAATTATACATAATCACCGGAGTAATCACATTTACCGTAACATATACATTTATTGTTACTATTTGTTTACAGATACGGTGGCGATGGTAATACTGGCGCTAAGATGTATCGTTCAAGATCACAGACATCGAAATCTTCATCACTTCGTTCGGAAACCTTCGATCGGCTTGGCCCAACAGCAGAGGTTAGACGGTAGCTTCGGAGATCTTCATACCACGGCACTCGTGATGCAAGCGCTGGAGGAAGTCGAGAACGAACCTGCGGACAACTGGAACAGATCGGCTGCTTTGAATTGGTTGATGAGCCAACAACGACCGGATGGGTCTTTCGGCGGAGACATTCGAGCCACGGCCGAGGCACTTCTCGGTGTCTCGCCACGTGGTCTCGCTAGTATCCGGGCTCTCGATTGCGGACAGGGTCTTGCGGATAGTTCACCACCTCGACTCACTACCAGCAACAGTAAATCTTTCCTTTGCTCGTTTTTTTTTTTAATTTCAGATAAATTGCTAGAGTTATGATAAAAAAGGAAGTTGATATTTGTTCTAATACCTAAAAAGAATTCTTTTCTCATTTCTAAAAAATGGGTATAGGGTTTGGAAAGCGCATGGTATTTATTGAGTTATAGAAAAATAGCTTTGAACGTGAACATCCCATCGAGTTATCGATTAAATTTTATTTGATAATAATAACATTAATTAATCCTATGGTCAAACGTTTCTTACTTGAAACGTTTCGTAACTTGAATTACAAAGATAAAAAACCGCTTTTAATTGTAACGAGATCAATCTTTCCACCTTAATTGATTTAGCATTTTTTATTTAGTTCAATGAATACTATACACTCCTAACGTTGTATTACATATATACAGACACTGAACTCACCATTTAGGCAAATTGATATTTTGATCACCAACAGATATATTACGATAAAACAATGTATCGTATCACTAGATTGTTCTTCGTTATCATATTTTTTTCGAATGTGCACTTTATGCCTCGTATCTTCATTTTGATATTAATTATCTTTTCTCAGTCTTATCAAAATCATGAAGTCAATCATTTCGACGTGTCTAGCAAAGTACAGTGTGTGCCATTTTCGGTACACGTTGCCTGAGTGGAAGGTCGTGTAAAAATGGCACAGCAGTGAATGCGTTAAATCCTTTACCCTTTTTTAACATTTTATTTTTCGAGAGTACGTTATAGACTTAATCCTAGAATTTACGTCGTTTATGTTAAAGAGGGTTAACCTATTTGCATCATTAACACTCTACATGCGCTTTTAGACCATGTATACGGTTAGGCAAATAATGTTAACAATAGCGGCTTATTTTATACGCATCTCTGCGAAGCAAGTACATCATTAGAATATATTAGGTTGTCCTAAGGGCTAGCTTAACTCGGTAAGCAGATGATGCACCGCATCGGGGTGCTTTTGGAAGGAGGGCGTTAAAAAACTACAAGCGTAAAAAGCAAATTTGAGTTTGGGGGTGGGGGTAGGGGAATCGTAAGAGCGCCGAGTAGCCAGTTGTTGTGGGGCAGAGTAGACAACGTTTCGTGCTGGATCTACACTCACGCTGCGAAGGCCCACGAAAGGGTGACAACGCGAATGTAGATAGTTTACGCGCGTATCCCGTGCCTTCATGGCCGTTCCTTGCTCGGTTTCATTCGTGAACACGAAAAGCATCCACATTGACGGCTGAGCATAGCTATAACAGCAAACATCTCGAATCAGAGATGATTTGATTAATTTATCAATTTACTTCGTAAATCATGAGTGTAGGGAGACATTTTCGTCGCGTGGGATTCGCAGCGTAAGTGTAGAGCCAAAAGAACTTTTAGGATAACGAAATATAGAGTGAACCACGTATCGTGATCAGTAAAGATTACTCTGTATTAGCAGTCCGACCGAAAATGTTTTCATCAGCTTTTGTATGGTTTTAAGAGAGCTTTAATGTGATCCTAAAAAATTATTTGTCAATTCTTTTTTTTTCATGGTTATGCATGCATGTTTTTTTACACCTATCTGTTAGAGGATTTCAAGACAAATTCGGAATTCGAACCAACAACATATGAACGCGTACAGCAACATGGCATATGACACTCCTTGTAATACAAAGTTTTTACATTTTTTCTCGACTCAGATGAAAAAAAGTTA
>JAIFRP010000021.1:2779088-2789193 GCA_032403825.1 Odynerus spinipes | reverse complement strand
CCATTCCCGCCCGTTTGATGCTAACTTATTTGAATATTACCGCGAAGGTACTCCCCAACGGGATAATTTATTTATTCAATTGATACCGTAATTACGAGCAACGGTGTCTCTCCGTGCACCGTAAATATCGAAGGTACAGTTATTATGTGCTTTTAAATTGTTGTTTAAATTTTATTTAAAATTAAAAGGAACGAAATTTTATTGTCTCTGTCCAGAAATAAGTGTCCGGTTTGGGATTTTCATGAAAATTTAAGGAAAGCAAGCTTTAATTTAAGCATTTATTTTAAATTTCAGACTTCTCGACTCATCAGTAATGTATGGTGGAAACTATGAAAGTTGATGGTGGTAATAACTATTGTTCACTCAACTATTGTTCACCATGCGGATACGCATCACTTACAAAGAAATGGGCAGCCTCCTTTTACTATTAGCTATGACATGAATCATATATCCAAAGTACTAAATACGATAGATACAGCATACTTATTATGCAACTGTAACCTATCTAATATGTTTTATAATCTTGTAAATTAAATTATATCGAATTAAATTATTGTTTAGAAAACGGATATTTAAAAATCCCAAATAGGATACTTACTTCTAGACAGAGGGAGTATTTAAAATTTGTTAATATTTGTACTTCATTTGGAATTAAAAAAATTAAATTTTACGAAGCCAGTACACTATATCGTCAATTGTCTGTCGATCGACGAGAACGAAACGTTCCCACTTTCTATATTTCATTATATGGCACGGGTATAGTACGAGTATGTTAATAAATGCGACGTCTCGAAATCACCGCGATGATCGTAGTACATGCTATGGTAAAAAGTTACAGCGTCGATGACGTTCGACGCCGTCGATCGGGCCATCGTCCTTTGATCGAAAGTGGCAGCGGTCGTGCGTACCGTAATCGTCCGAGTCAATTACGCTCTCTAAATTATATAGTCCTTTTGTGGTCACGATGAACGTACACGCATCACAAGTCGACACGCACAGCGCTTCGGATTTGACGCGTACACGTAGCTATATACATATACATATATATATATACATACGTATGTAGAGACGGCTCAGCCCGCTCGGCAAGCGTGTTAATAATACAGCCTTGTCATTTTGCGTGAGAACGGTCACGCAAATTGCTTCGACTCGCGGATTTTCGAGTCATTATATCGAAAACACACATATTTATTTTGCGTCCGCCTATTAGCGACTCGAATACTGTTAGGATTACTTCGAATATCTAATGCGTACGAATATCCAAATAGTTTTGTCACTCGAACATCAAGGTATTTTATTGTGTTTATTGTAATGTAAATTTTGGTAAAATTGAAACACTTACCTGAATATCTCTACTTTCGAGCATGCAGTACAGTGTTTCCCAACCCTTTTGGGATCATGGCTCGCGATAACGCTTTAAAGATTTTTATATTCCCTTTAGCATAAGAATCAAACAAGTTTAAATAAAGTATAATATCAACGAGTCCTTTAAATTAAAAAAGAACACGAATAAAACTTTGTAGTTTCACTTTCTTCGATAAATGCAGTATCGATAATCGATGAGGTGACGAATATAACATCATTTTTTAATTGTTATTAAAATTAATTTATTTAAATAATCCAACCCTTCTCTTTGTCGGATGTACCTACGCCTCATGTTGGGAAACACTGTTTTACTAACAAGTAGTTTAATATTACGAATTTTCTCCATATTCAGATAACCAAACGTTCTAATTTTCTATTCGAATACGAAAAGACAATTCGTATAACCCGTGAAAACCAAATCGACGCTCGAACGAATAATCCCGCGATCGGATCGATTCGGTCGCGAGCGATAAAAACGTTGACGTAGCATAACCGCAGTCGTAGTCGTGCAGCGACGAAAAGAAAGGCGCGCGAGCGGTCACCTTTCGAGCGCAAATAGCCGGACTTAACGATCGGTAATCGGTTTCTCGCGACGTGATCGTTAAGACTCGCGCGAGCCCGCGCGGTGAGACGTCCGTGCAAAAAGTTTAATGACGAGGAAAAAAGGAAAGGATTGGTATTAACGATCGGCGCTCTACCCTCGCCATCATCTTTTCCCGCAGCGGTCGAGAGGCGTTCGCCGAAGGTCGCTTGAGCGCGAAGCGCCGCCACAACGACTTGTTAGTCGGAGTTGGAACGGAATGCGGTAAAGATGCAGAAAACGGGAAGAGTGAACAGAAATTATGTCTCATTGATTAGACTTGTTTTTTTTTAATGTTTAATTTGAATTAAAAATATGTTTTAAAATTTAGTCGGGACATTTCCCCGCGGCAGATTATGTGCGACCGATTAGGCTTGATTTTTCAATGTTCGATTAAAATTTAACTAATTTTTTTACAGTTAATTCCGGACATTTTTGACAGATTATATGCGACCAATTAGGCTTGTTTTTCAATGTTCAATATAAATTTAAAAAATTGTTCAAAGTTAAGTCTGGTCATTTCCTCGAGTAGATTTGAAAAACCATATATTATTTACTTTACTTTGCAAAATAATTTAAAAACGCCACAATAAACTAGAATAGGACAGCACAAAATACATTTTTTAAAGCCCAACGTTATGCAGTTCGCGTGCACTTATACTTGCACCATTTTATTAAAACATGTAAAAACCGTAGTAATTTTTTTAATGTCCAGGCATTATCCAAGTCCGATTGAAAGCCCGAACAGAAATACTCAGTCCTAGCGATGTTTAATCCGGACCAAATCCGGACGTATGGCAAGCCTAGCGATCGGGTTCTTCAGTGAGTCAACCTTGGAAGGTGACGTCTCGTGGGTAAGCCCCGCGTGAAACGGAAGCGATAAAATATATAATTAATATGCGAATCCGATCGGAATCCAATGATCGGTGACTACGAACAACGCTCATGGACGTTCACGCTAGATTAGTAACCCGAGCCAATTTTCGCTTCTTTGTTACGCGTCGATCGTATTTTTAATAGATAATTACGAGTTTCCTTTACTTACCGTATTCATTTTTCAGGATACGCCGTCACCAGTTTCGAATAGTTCGATCCAAGAAAGAGGGTCGAAGTAATACGAATGAAAGAAATTCAGGATATACAGTTCAATATATATGCCTATATTGACTGCCTGTCTAAGTACATTGAATAAGGAATTCGAATTCCGGAGATATTTTAGCAATAATAGACGTAAGTTACGTGGTGAGATGGTGGTGTCTCTACGAGTGTAATTACACGATGTATCACACGCTTTCATTCTATATTCGCTATCTCGCACTCTCTTTATTAACTCTTTCTCTCCCTCTCGTTCTCGCAGTCTCTTGCTAATAATACACGCATATACATCTAGATAACATCAAAATAAATCTATATCTCGACAATAGCAATAGTTCTGATTGGGATTATGTACAACACACGATGTCTCGGTCTAAACGCTTTCAACGTATCCACTCTCTCTTTCTCTCGCTCACATTACATACATACGTAGACGCGAATCAATTTATCACACCGCTTCTCATCCTTCATTTACATACATACAATTAATTGTTAAACGACATAACGCGCGTATCTACGACACAGCTATCGTTCGTCATGCATCACCGTTTCATCGAACGAGGTTTTCGCGAAAGTTTCTCTCGTCTCTCCTTCGAAGAAAATTCGAAGCTCGATCAGTCACCGACCAATTTTTTTCTTTTACGGTCGTTCCATTTATCGCCTCGGCTACTGCCGTGGCATACGGAATCGCGTAAAACGGCTTTGGAAGCGAAAGAACGTCGTGTTTGACGTCAGATGGTCGGCGTTCACGCGCGTACGCGCCTTTCTTACGCGCTCGTTTCAACGACTCGCGAGCAAAGTTCGGACGAACGCTCACGGCGTCGCGATCGCCCGTCCATGCAGAGGAAAAAGTTTCCTTGACTAGAGGACGTGTCGTCGTTGAAGCTCCAGCGCCATTAACGCGATCTCCGATCGAAGCTGTTTCATGCGAATCTCTGTTGAGAGAACGATGTTTGTGTGTGTATATATCCTATATGTATATGTATAATCTATATACAAGCAGGATCGATGATCGATCAGGCCAGTGGTATTCCATTTACCAGGGCCTCCACATGCTTTCCTCGTCCTTGACGGCCTGTTGACCGAGCTGCGAGGGTGATGGCATTCCTACGGCAATATCGCTGCCCGCATGACTAGAGGGTCTCTCCTCGTGAATGATCGCACCGTCGGCCATCGTTCGGGAAGATGGTACCTGCTGTTGCTGTTGCTGCTGATGTTCAACGCCAGACATACCGTGGATCGGAGTTCTCGAGCCGGCCTTCAACTTCTTCGAGGTGGTAGTGAAATCGAGAGGCTGCTCCGGCTGTTCCTGCATACGGGGACTCTTGCTAGGTTTAACACCGACCGCGGCCTCCTGCCAGTCCTGCATCTCCTCGTGGGGTCTCTTGGCGAGCTTGTCCGTGGCCTTAAGCAAAGACATGTTCGTAGCTGCCCAGATAGCCGTAGGTGGGTTCGGTCCGATGCTGATACCGTTCGCTGCGGCCGCTGCAGCGAGTTGGACGTAATGACTAGGTAGAAGGAAGACCACCTGGCCGTCCGGTAGTCTCGAGGGTATCACTTGGACGACCGATAGCATGTTCGGATTTTGTTGCGACGTCGAGGCTTGATCGACCGGTATGCCGGAAGGATGATGAGGATCCAGACCGGCTGGATTCACTTGACTGAACGCGGACGTCGGTCTGCTACTGTTATTGTTCTCGTCCCCTGCCGTCGTACTGCTGTCCGGCCTGGCCGTCTCCATCTCCGGTATCTCGGACTTTATCAGGCCAGCCGGGTTCAAGGCCGTACTGCAATGAGGCGTCGGTGGCACGTGGTGGTCCAGAGGACCGGGACTCGTTGCACCGGTCACGCGATCCGTCACGCTTCCCGGACTACTACCCAATCCACTGTCAGGTCTCGATCCCAGATCCAGATCCAGCTCGGACACGCAGCTGTCCAGATGACGGAGTAACCTCTGCTTCACTGCCGGGTCCATCGGAGTCGTGTTACCCGTGATGATGTCCGGGGCATCGAGATATCGACTCACCTGGAACAGGATCAACGAACAACGTGCAAAGTGACGGATGAAATGGAATGTACTACTTCCTAGAATAAATTGATTAATCGTTAGCGCGTTAACGTTACTTTTTTTTTTAGGAACAGGATCGACGCATCGGAATCGACGTTTCGTACGAAGTCTACACTAGGGTGGTTGGGATATTATCGTCGATGGTTCGGCGTAATTGAATATTTCGCCGTTTGCTCTTTAATCCTGTCTCGCAAGCCCGCGCGCGCGATGGTGGGCCGCGACCGGCCGGCCGTGCGATTAGTCGTTATTCGATATTCTCGCGACCGCTCGTCATTTATTTCGTGACCGTAACGATAACAGTCGGGTCGATAAAAAGTCTCTCGTTAACTTTGTCAAAATTACGCTCCGTCTACTGAAAAATGCAAATACTGTGATCGAGCTGGTGCAGACTATCTGTCTTTGTGTTTTTGTTCACGATACTTTTGGAAAAGAGACCGAGAGAGGAGGAAGGTGAATTAGATTTAAACCAACCTGGGCAATTAGTCGGATTGACATTTTAGGATACCTATTTAGGAAGTTGTAAAAAAGTCCTCTTAGGGCTAGACATTTTTTCGGAACCACAATTGGCAATTGCTCTAGCCATTCTTCCAAATACGTGATGCCATAACTGTATGGGAAACGGTAGCACGATCGGTCCTTAATCGGAACACGAAGCTTAAAATTTCCGGACCGACTCCGACATTACCCACGCGCGATAGATATATGTATATCAAGCGAGGGTACGCGCGCTAGAGCTCGTATGGGTTACGTGCAGAACCATAAGTTTTGCTGCTGGCTAAAATATCGACTGACGCGCGCGCGCGCGCGTCCGGCACGTCCGACTAAACTTCTACAGGCTCGTGTCGAGACGTTGCCTGGTTCTCTACGATTACTGAGCTTTTATGATTCGCTAGTTCAAAATAAAGCAATAACCGAATCCGGTACTCGAGAAAGAGAAAGAGGAGAAGGAAGTTGTGCCTTTCTGAGTGCTTCTAGACGATCGGTACGCTCGTTTCAGTCTGTTTTGTCAGGGGAAAAAAAGCGGCTGCGCGTGGAACGTTTTGTTAATAAATTTAACGTAAGGACGAGCCGTCGACATGTAAATTGTTAACATAAATTTCATTTTTATGTTTAGGCAAGACTGCAGAGAACGTTTTATTTTATTTTTATCTAACTTGCGTAGATAAAAGTTTTTCTTTTTAAAAGATTATTTTAACCCTTTTAGTACTTCGGAGTCGATGCATCGATGCCGCGGATTTCCCGAGTAATACCTTCAGCCGACATTTCGGTTTTTCGCTATCGACACATTTTAATACTTTAATCCATGGAAAATAATTTTGTCTTTTTCCTCGTATAAAACTAGACGAATTTTATAATAAAATACGACAAAAAATGTGAAGTTATTTTTATTTTTTAGAAAAGTATGTTAATTTTAACAAACGTCTTAAAGAATAGCATATTTTCCAAGGTATTTCTAGGCGGTATATAGAAAACTTGTGAAGTACTGAAAGGGTTAATCACCGGGTATCTACAAAATGCTGTATCGATAGTTTCAATATAATATGTGTAGATACTTTACTCGTGAAGTTCACACATAGGTATCTCTTTTTACTAAATTTTGTACTTTTATGTACATCGTACCAACATCGTTTTTTCTTTATATTTTTCCTTACTAACAAATATCGATTATTTTACCGATCTTATATAAAGCGATAAAGCGATGCACGCTCGTTAACGTGCTTCATTTCGTTTATTCAAAAATCACGTGATATCACAGAACGCGAATGATTTTCTGCAATAAACCGAGCGGTTGGAACACAGCGAAACGAAACAGAATCGGAGTGGAACGGAAACGGACGAACGGACAGAAGCGCACGGTGTCGTATCTCATCGCTTCGCTGTTCGTTTTACGAGCCCATAAAGTTTGCACGAAGGAGAGCTCTTCGTGGCTCGTACCCTTTCCTCCTCGAGTACGGCGCGACGTGACTTTACCCGGAAGTTCGCCCTTCTCTCTCGGCGTCGTCATCCTCGTTACGCCCACCGTTCATCTCCTTCTTTTTCTATCTCTCCTCTTTTCTTTTTTCCCTACTTTTCCGGAGTCTCGTCAAGGCGTTGTCCAAAACTTCCCACTCCGTTCACCGGTGAAGCAAATCGAATTATTTCTGTTATCTGAAGTCTAATCGATTGTAGATCAATTCGGGTTTGACATCGTAATGGAAAGTCGCGTATTTTTTATGGTTGTCATAAAGAAATATTTTAGTTCATATTTTTTTATTGGCCAGATATAATTAGGGAGATAAATTATAAATTTTTTGGAAACTCTTGAATGCTACTGCGGATTTTAAACTGAATATCACTGTATCAGAGAATTTCTGGTTAAACGAATTATTATCGACTAGTGGCATAATGTTAAATAGATTTTGATCATCGAAAGCTATGCGGATTATCGAAATATGGAAGAGCCGAATCGGTTATCAAAGGTATTATATTTTATTTTATGAATAGTAAGCTTATAGCTGGACCATTTGATATTTATATTTTTGCACTGAGCTCATCTTTTTATATAGGTACACTTGTAACATATATAACATTTTGATGATTGCATAGTCGATTCGGTCGATTTAAATTTAGTAACAGCTTCCATAAATACGATATAAACGAATAAAAATATTCGTCTTTATCAGAAAAATTTTCGTTCGGTTTTTATCTCGTGTGAAATTTAAAATCAGTGTTCTATTTAAATATTTTGTACTATTGTGTCTCCGTTTCTTTTTCTACGATCAATCATAGCTTCTTCGTATGAGATAACTTGTGATAACGTCAAGAGTGATCAAGATCAGAATATTTTTCCGATTAAAAAGATTTGTAAACCATCTATCGTAATTTCAAAGATTGACACATGATTAAATCGTGAATTAATTTATTTTAAGACTACCATTCATCGTTTCTTTTTTCGCAATTACATACGATAAGCTTTCTGACTTACTAAACCTATTCACCGTGCCGACACTATCGCTTATACCAAATTATTGTTTAATACCGAAACACAAGAAAACGTAAATCTTACGATCGTCGTAGAAAACTCGAAGGAAGAGAGCGTAAAATTTTCTTGCGATCGATCGAGTTCGCTCGTTCGTTCGCTCGCTCGCTCGCTCCGTTCGTTCCGTTCCAACGTTCGCGCGTTTATTTTCTTCCACTCACGATTTACGGCCGTAGCCGTCGGTGCTTCTTAATCGCGACGCAGCGTCAGCCTCGCTCGTAGTTTCGCGATAACCGACGCCGCCTGTAATCTCGCTTACTTGCGAGAACCAGCGGCGGCGGCGGCGGCAGCAGCAGCAGCCGAAAAGAGTTATACGATCGTCCATCTCTCTCTTTCTCGTTACGAGCATACGCAGCGTTGCAACGAGCAGCCTCTGGTACACACGCTCCTTCGTTCCACCGACGAAAGACATCTTTGAAGTTCTTTTTCGAAAGGCGGGAGCATTATTCCTCGCACAGTATGCGAACATCCTCGCTTCTTTTCAAAAATACTACGAACGGACGAAAATAGAAGTTACCATCGACGTTTTTTTCCGGTAATCGGGAGAATAACGTTCTCTTTACGTTCGTTAGAAAAATTATTTGACATTCGGGAGAGAATCGACGTTGAATCGATCGAAAGAAGTTACACCATACGACTCGTATGTACAAGTACATAATATGTATAAGCATATACCTATTCACAACGCACGACGCATCGACGAAGGCGACGGCTTTTTTATTTATGCATGAGCGTTACGGACCTTTTCTCAACGTTTCTCGCGTGTTATGTAAAGCGTCATTAACTGAGTTCGCGCGAACGAGCGTCGTCCATCCTGTCTCGAACGATCGCGATAATCGTATGGTTCTCTCCCTCTCTCTCTCTCTCTTTGTGCGTGTGTGTGTCTCTGTCTGTCTTTCTCTCTTTCTTTCCGTCTCTCGTTTCCGTATTTTCAGTCTCTGTTTTTCCGAGAAACACGTGGCCGAGTGGAAAGATACGCACGTACGCTCTCGCGGGGCCACGCTTACCGCCTCTTTTCGTTGCACCTTTATCGCTGCGCGTACAGAACGCGATAACGTTTCCGTACGCTACTCCGATACGTCGTCCTGAGTTTTTGCCAATCGTCTCCGTCGAAGCACGACGCGAACTTTCGCGAGATCGAAAAAGTTTCTACGATGACGCGACGATGCGCCAATGCACTCTCGCGATGCTCCTTGTAGAAAAGTGTCTATCGTTTCTAGCGGATATAGGTATCTGTGGGTAGGATCGTCGTCCCTTTAAATTTAGAACCTCGTGTAACGTACCTACGTATCTGATTTTTCAGTGTGTTGCAAATTACTTAGGTTTTTTACGATTAATTTACAGTATAGTTTGCATTATACCATATGTTAATAATAATTCCTTTGATATATAGAATATAACAGGAAACTTATACTACCTACGATCGGATAACCGACAGTATCGATTACTATAAAGTTTTATATAGGTATTTGATATATGTATACCTACGTGATATAAATTATTTGATAATCATCTCAATCAAGACGATAATCGCGATTCTTTTGAAGAAAGCACTCTTTGTTATAACGCCGAAAGAATTAAAAAAAAGAACTCGAATTTTTCGTAGGTGTAACCCATGAAAGCAAGTACGTTTCACCGGTTCGCGTTCTGCTCGTCCTACCACTTTCGGGTATATCGTATGGTGATACACCTGACTAGCTCATCCGGTAAATTCAGTCCGACGATGCTTGCCACTCGGTTCTTACGTGGTGTCCACTTTCAGCGAGTTTCCTCTCGACTCTTGACCGCTTGTTCCATGTATGTTGCATTTACATACGTACCTACGTACGATCGCGTCCTTTAACGCGCTTTGAACTCGTTCGAGTCACGCGAGAGTTCCCAACGACAATTCGATATCTCGATTGAAGAAGAGTGAGAGAAAGAGAGAAGTAGAAAAAAAAGAGAAAGACAGGTAGACAGACAGAGAAGGTGGGAGAGA
>JAIFRP010000021.1:2748800-2765225 GCA_032403825.1 Odynerus spinipes | reverse complement strand
GACCTCCTCTTCCTCCTCCTCCTCCTCATCCTCCTCCTCCTCTTCCTTCCTTTCCTTTTCTTCTTCCTCCTTCACCCTTTTTCGTCCACACCGCGAGTACTTCGCTGTTTACCGTCCTTGCCTTTAATAAATTCGTGCGTAATCATCGGTATCGTCTCGGACCGACAGTGACCACACTACGACGACTACGATGATGATTATGACGACGACTACGACGACGACTACGACGACGAACGTGGCAGATTATGGATGCGTTTTTTTATGGATCGGCGGACGCGTCAGTTCGTGCGACGTATGTACGAGCGTAAAGATAGTGTGGCGTTACGACGCGTCACGTCGTCGTCTCGCGTTCTCCCGTCGAATGTCGTCGTGCCGCGCGCTCAATATTATGCGGGAGCAGGTTCACCGGTGAAGCAGAATTTCGGAACGTGGACAGGAGAGGAGGAGAGGCGATCCTTTGAAATCTGTTTTCGTCGGGTCGGCTCGCGTGCCTCGAATCCTTCGTCTCCATCGGATACCGAGCGGCAGCGATCGATCCATGGCTAACTCGTAGCGCGGCGTACTTTTAGCGATAAGGCGAAAGCGAGAGAGAAACTACGAGGAGTGAGAGAAATAGAGTAGGAGACAGAGAGAGAGAGAGAGAGAGAGAGGGCGAGTGGCGAGGATCAGGGAGGATGAGAGGTAGTGTTATAGACTTGGTGAACGAGAGAGCGAACGAGGCAGCGGGAGAGAGAGAGAGAGGGAGAGAGAGACCGGAGGAGAGTTCGCTCGGTAGCTTCTACCTCGTCATCGATCGTGCTGGAAAGAGTGAGAAAGATGGAAAGAGAAAGATGAGAAGAAAGAGAGATAGTACAGAGAGAGAGATAAAGAGAGAGAGAGGAAAGAAAGAGAGTGAGTGTTGAGAAATTCGAAACGTTCGGCGTCGCGAGGCGTTATCCGGTATGCAAGGTTTAATCCTCGTTAGCAAGAGCAACGTCGTAGACGGCGTCTTTTCGCATCCGTCAAATCGTCTATAGCTCGCCGTTTCATGCCATGTATCGTACTCTAAAATCATCGTTACTTCGAACTCGCCGCGTTTTAAACATCGTTCTGAAGCTATCACGATGCAGAACCATTGTCGTTTACTCATCGTGCTCGAAAACCATTCGTGATATGTATAGTAAAACGAACCAGAAACAAACTAACATAAGCCGAGTTTAAAGAGACGCTAGGTTTCGTTTTCTCGTCTATCGCGATAAACATCGTTAGAATAAAAATGACGCGTCGGATGTAGAAGCGGGTGATCTTTCGTGTCGTTCCATGATTTCGCGTGAGAGCATGTAGGGAATGAGAAAAACACAAACAGAGAGAAGGAGAAAGAGAGAGAGAGAGAGAGAGAGAGAGAAGAAAAAAAGATAGCGAACGTATCCCCGACTCGCGGTATCAACTACCTGTTAACCACGCTCTGCTACGGTCTCGAGTCGAACGCGTCCTCGAGCCGTAGCTCTCCGTCTTGTTCCGCGATATCTTTTATCTCTCACGTACATACATACGGTACTCGTTCGCTCGCTCGTTCGTGCAGCTCCTTTTGATCGGAGCGAGGCGAGATTCGCGCTCGTATCTTCGTGCGCGCACGCCTTCAGCGTTTAATCATCGGCCGCTCGTTTCCATCGAACCGACGCGACGCGTACCTACTTTTGGAGCCGGCTCGAGAGCGTAGCGGGTATTAACGCGGTAATGACACTCGATCGGTCGATCCTACTGTAGCTTTATCGAGTGTCGTCGATGTAACAAAACTTGTTCGCTCGTCTCCGCTCCGAGCTCTGCCCAGGGGATAGCTCGTGTTTTTGAACGATAACGTTATTGATAGAAAAGTCGAAATTTAACCAGTAGAATGTATCGTGTCGAGTTAAGAGAAGGAAGGAAATAGACAAACGTACAGGGCGAGGATTAGGCAAAAAAGTCGGTAGGTCGTTGAGGAGTATGCACTGCGGACATGTAACACGTTAAGTAGTATGTTGGTTACTAGTTTTTTTGCAAATTATGTTTGAAACGTTTATAAATTGTATTCTGTGGCGTTAGCTTTGATGTAAAAAAATGTGACAATGAAATTGGTTTATTCTGAAAATAATTATAGACAATATTAGACGAATATGTACTATATAAAATTATGCAAGATCGATTCGATACTTAACCCGTTAATCTTCGTGGAATTTTTACGATACGGCCCTCGAAACATAAACAGACCACGAGAGTGGGGTCTCGTTATATTTTGGAAAAGAGACTTCTACGCACTTCACTTTCCGAACGCGCACCGAGCGGATGTAAAACGCAGGCCGTTGTATTTCAAGAGTTGTCGCACCATAATTATACATATTTTATATATAAATCAATCGAATTTAACTCCCGAAATAACTTTTCTCACACGCACATCCTTTTTTTCCCGAACTCGATTATATCCCACGCGTCTGAGAGGAACGCGTATCAAGAACACCGAACTGGCATGCGATAGCCCGCTGGCACGATTCCTGGCGAATTCCTTGGAAGAGCGCGAAACGAAGATAGATAGATAGATAGATAGATAGATAGAGAGAGAGAGAGAGAGAAAGAGAGAGAGAGAGTAAGGTTGGAGCAGCATCGCCCAGGAGAAGCGGGACAAGAAGAAGCATATAGAGAAAGAGGAAGAGAGGAAAAGGAGCGGTGGCGTGGCTCTCGAAAATAAGGATAATGACAGGAGGCGCGGGCGGGAGCGCCATTTAGAGTCGCGAGCCGACGATCGTTCGTCCGGTGGCATACATATAGTATATTATACACGTTCGTATATAGCCGTTGAAACGACACGTTCGCGTTTCGACACGAGCACCGAGCCAGCTAGCCAGCCAGCTATCCAGTCGACCAGTCGGCTCGGTCATTATGACTGCCAGGCTAACGCCAACGGGCTATGCATCATTAATGGTCCTCGTGCCACTACCGGCCACGGCTCCCACGATACACGTTTCTACATATACATATACGTATATGCATGTGTCCTCTTCGTGTATATGTGTGTGTATATATATATATAATACTATATACATATAATGTGTGTCTGTACACATATGTACACGTTAGTTTCTACTACCGTCGCTTATTTTACCGCGCGAATTTTTACAATTTAATACAGGGTGTCCACGAAGCCTTCGTCCCAGTTTGTATCGTCCTTCGTGGTACTGTCACATCCTCGGCCCTAGCCGACCCTTTTGTCTCTCTATAACACCGACATCTGTACCAGGAGTGATCAGGATCGATCTTCGCCCACCGGATGTTATCAAGGATGATGTACATGTAAAGGAACGAATGTGAACGAACGTGCTGGGATTTTTATAAATATCCTTACGAATCCTGGCGTGATTGATGGCATGGGGAACTTGAAAACAGGCTTATAGCACGGGGGAAGGATTCGTAGTCAAAAATACGAGGTGTCTTTTTGATTTACAATGATGGGAGGTGGTGAAATAGAGGGATACGAGCGTAACTGCGCGGGCTTTGCCGTACGTGGGAGAGAAAGAGACAGACAGGCAAACAGAGTGAGAATGTGTGAGAGAGAGAGAGAGTGTGTGTGTATGAGTGAGAGAGAGAGAGGACGAGTAAACTCATTTGCATACAAACATTAGCTAGGGTTTGTGCCCCCATTAATTATGCGGCGCGACCAATGAGCCAGTAGCTGATGCTCCTTCTCCGTATGCGTACGAGTTAGTTCGCTCTTACGTGCCACGCCACTATTTCTCTTTCCTCTCCCATATCCTTCTCTCTCTCTCTCTCTCACGGTCTCACTCTCTCGTTCTCTTTCTCTTGAACCGTGCGTGGGTGTGCTTTACACGATTACGTGTTTCGTTCGAAGTGCGAATCTATTATTGCCCGCGGGAACACACGGCACGCACAGAGAGACCGGGGACCAACTTATCTTATCGTGGCTACTAGGTGGCCAACGAGCTCGATCTGTCTCTCGATCCAGTGCGCCACGCTCGAACGCGACTGGATAACAAGCGTGTCTTATCGATGCCCTGAATGGATGTACGCGTATACGTAGGCACGTCCGTATGGACGGATACGTACACACACGTATGTATATATGTATATATACTCAGAGAGAGAACGTGGTCATCTATGACGTACATGAGAATTCACGGCTTGGACTCCGATCGATACGAGAGTTCCGAAACGGATCTGCGATACGCGCGATCGCGCTCGATAATCGCCGAGTGAAATCCTTTGTCGAGCTCTCAACGATTTGGTTCGTAACTTTGAGAAGTGTTCTCAAATCTTCGCGTCATCTGATCTTCTTTCTCACTGGCTCTATTTATTGCGGGCTGGACACGTTTGGAAGAAATAGAACGTGCAAGTATTTCACTCGTCGGTGGATGTTACTGTTCGGTACTTACTGTTGGATCATCGATACGAGAATAATGTTTCAGAGTACTTTGGATTTTTGCAAAAGAAAGTATTACTTCGTACAGAATTTCTAATACAAAGCGCATAATATTTTGCGTATATGTATTCAAGAAACTTTAAGTATAGTAATTTATATACTGATATGTAATTTTAACTTTGCACCAGGTAACAAACATCTTACGATTGTTCAACTCGTCCACGATACGTGGATGGAACTTCTGAAGACGATATTTTGGTCATTCAGTGCAGATGTCAACAGGGAATAAAGTGTGATGTTATAATTATAAGAAGAATTATTATAATCAGTTATATTAAGTTTTATAGTTATAATATCGTATGAACATATATTGTATTAAATTATATTATATTGTATTGTATTATTAATATGTTTATACATATATTTTATTTTACATGTAGGACGTATTGTAATAATGAATGCATAAATATTACAAATATAACATTGTAAATGTAAAATTAGAAGTATTAACTTCCTATCGTATCCTATTCTCCTGTTATATTGCCCATTTGCGATAAAAATTGTATAAATTTTATGTACGCAGTGTGAATGTGTAATTAATCCCACATTTTCTTTAATTCTTGAGTTGTCGTCCAGGGATTTCAACTCCAATTTCCTGGGTGGAGATATCGTAATGCTTTCCGGTATTTCCATGGATGTACTTCTAAGCGAATTGGGAGTGTAGAGATACATATCCGTCGCGCGAAATCCACGGCGTGAATTTTCCCCGTAACTTCATGGCGTGGGTGTAGAGCTGGTTTACAAATGGCAACTTTTGGGCATTCTTTTTGGTGTCTCGCTTGGCAGTCTTTTCGATATTATAATTACGCAACTAGTTACGCTGCCATGGCGTTTCGGTTAGATATAAGCCTAACGCCTGTCCGATTAGTCGGATAGATACAAAACGCACCGCTAACATTCTAAATCGATATTAAGTTAAACTTTAGGTACAGGTACATTAACCCCAAAAGGTTAAAGAGTAAATTAAAAATCATTGTAATATATAATAGAGTAGGAAGTGACGTCGATATAAACGATCGATTGCACAATTTTAATGGCAACCACGCGCATTTTTAAAACCATTGTTTTCAACAGCATCGTGTTAGATCGTTCGGATAAAATCTTCAGAAACGTTCTTAACGATAATCCGACTCGTCGTCGTCGGCGCTCGAACGAAATGAGGTAGAAATATTTATCTGCGAGTGACGCGGTGCGATCGATGATGGCGTTCGATTCGTCTTAATTTCGCGATGGTAAAAGCGGAAGCGGACACGATCGAGCAGCGGAACGCCGGAAGTCATAACGGTTTAGTTTGAATCGGTGCTGGGACTCGATATGCACGATCCACTGTAAGCAGGATATTCTTAGCCCTTAATGACCCGTAGAAGCGCTTCCACGGCGAATCGGTTGGCAATTTGACAAATGGTGATTCATGCGACGCCGGAAAAATTCAGTATTGCGCTTTAAAAGAAGCAAGAGGAAACGTCAGTTTGTGGGAACGTGGACCTGCTGGCGGAGTCGATGATTAAAGGCAAATACGCGTAAAAAATGAAATGCGTAAGCGCGGGAGAATCTTTTAGATAATTAAAATGTTGTTACTACTGCGATGTAAAACCGATGACGTACTTTTTGGGAAAAAATCGATTTTATTAATTAAATCCCCGATTACGGGTTACGATATTTCTACCAAATTCGTGGTGGCTTTAAAAAATGCGAATATGTATCTATTAGGATGTAACGTAAATAAGTTCGGTTTTAAAAATGAACTTATTTTAATTCGAAAAGTTCTTTTCTAATACCTATATTACCTAATTGTTTTTAAAACGGGTAACTGATAAGTAACAGTAGATATTACATCTCTGATTGAATGTAATTCTTCAATTTGTTAATATATAACAAAATTATTGAATATAACTTACATAAATAATATATATATGTATATATATATATTTCTTTACGTTGTATATTATCAAAATAATATATTATATAAATAAATATAACTTATTTATATAACGATCTAATACAATACCGATATTCGGAGAATGTTGCTAACAATAATTATAGTTCTATTAACGTATTCCGTCCGTCTCGATCTTCCATTCAGTACGCGCTCGCACCCACGCGCCCGACTCACATATGCACACGTATGCACACCCTTTAACACCACAGCTGACGCCGCCACTGCCGCTGCCGCCGTCGCCGCCGCCGTCGTCGTCGTCGTCGTCGTAGTCGTTTGGCGCTTGATGACGAGGTGGAGGTGGAGGAGGAGAATGAGTAGGAGGAGGCGTGGCGGTACGCGCAGCAAGCGGCCGCTTATTGCGAGAAGGTCTTGCTCCTTTAATGGGTTTTGCGTGCCGGGTAAGCTCGGATGGATCTCACTCGGTGGGTCGAAGGTGAAGGAGAGCTCGGTGTACGTGCGCGATCAGCGATAACGAGGCGCACGCACGCCTCCGTAAAACGCCTCCTGCGTAGCCACATGCGTACGAAGGAAGAATGCCGGCGCGTCGCACGTTTCGAGTCCGTGCGAAATTGTTCGGTAAACTTTGTATGTTGCTGGTAATTATACTAGTGACTTAAGTCGAAACTTGGAAGAATTTTGTTTATCGTTTATTATTCCGTCGCATCGATTTATCGATTACAATAATGTACGACTATTTTGGAAATGTTGTCGGAGATTGAATCGTTTATGTTTTTTTCCTTTTAAACATTTAGTTTTTTTAATGGTTTAAGTGATCCGAGGCTCTGAAAAATGAATTGTCTTATAAATTGTTCGTAAATTTTTATGAGAATAAAAAAGATTTATACGATGAGAGTAAATTTCTATGAAACGTTTTATTACACGATGAAAAAATAATATATATCTACCTACATATATCCAAAGCTAAAAGTTTAACGTATGCTTCGAAAGGAACAATATATGACTTGGGCAACTTTGTAGTAATTATTAGGCGCTTATATGTTACAATTTTTCATATTGATATACACAAGTAGGTACTTCGTTGATATCTTGTTTTCAATATTTCCAACTGTCAGATTTGTCAGATCTTGAAACAACCAATTGTCAGATCTTTTATCAATAATCGTCCACATCGCATAATAATATTTCATATAAGAAGCACGTAACTTTTAATCCTAATTCATTTAACGACACAGATTTATATCATACGAAATAAGTACTTCATCGAGATTTATAACTTTTGTTCGAATTGTTTTTTCTTAAAAAAAAAGAAATAAAAGCCGGTTGGTTGACTACGATCCTTTTCATCGTTCTTTTTCTTTTAAACGTCGTCGTGTCTCCATGGATCGCGTGATCGAGGAAATTAAATGCCAGGATACTTAGCAGAGTAACTTGCTTTTTGCTCCCATCCGCTTTAAATTCTAGCGCACGCATGAGTCGTCTCTATTATCTTGCCGATCTTAGAAGCGTGTTACAATTCTTGTTCTCTCACGTGTGTTATGCGGGAAGGTCAGCTTTCACGCGTACAATCGTTAACACTAGCTCCATTTTTTAAATATAATAAGTGAATATAATTTTATCAAAAATAAAATAACCAATATAATATAATAAATATTATGTGCAAAAATGCATTTAACAAATTGATGATATTGTTACACTTATGTATATCATATTCCTGTAAAAAAAACCTTGTTCTTTCAAGCTGGGAGCCATATCGATTCATCGAACGATACATCGATGCTGGCAATCAAGCTTCGAGCGTTAATCACGACGAAGCGAAGTATCATCGATGTTATAAATCATCTTGGGTTTACCGTAGCATATCGCGGGTATCATTCCCTTTCCTCGGGACTGCACTTTTCGATCCCTTTCCCCCTTTACTGTCACGCGTTCTCAATCCCCAGGGAGAATACGAAGGATATACGCCGTAACGTCGTATCGGCGATAAATAAAGATGAAGCCGGCACGATAAAATGCAGGGCACGCCGTTTTCGCGTCCTCCTTTTCTCCACTCATCCCCTCGCAGTCACCTGTCTTCTTTCTCTCTTGCGCAGTTCTCCATTTTGATTCTTCCTGTTTCCTTTACCCGTCTTTCTCTCTCTCTCTCTCTCCCCCTTTCTCTTTCTTTTCACACACACACACACACACACGTGCGCACACTTTCGTTCATAACGTTTCGCCAGTTCTCTCTTTTCCTCTAAACGCAGCGTCTCCTTTCTCGTTTCCACCTTCTTCGCCATTATCTTGGGTCTCCTCGTGCTCTCCATCGCTTCATCCAGGCACCATCAAACCGCCGTGAAACGAGGCGTGCAGTCGTAAAAGCTGCACTACCCTTCTCTCCCCATTCTCGTTCCTTCTTCGTCTCCTTCTTCCTTCCTTCCTTCCATCCCCCTCTCCTGTCTCCCCCCTTTCGTTCTCGCCTCTCATTCAACGGCAGCCCTTTCGACGTTAGACGAGCGCGAGACGAAAATGCAACACATATGTATATACCAACGTGCGTATATCTATATGTTTGTACGTTTACCTGGAAAATGTTTTATACAATCACTTCGAGATACCTTGTTAACCGTGTGTGCATGTTCGATGGGCAGCCAGAAATGTTCACCTGATAAATGGCCGTCTCTTAACTCTCTCGATTTTTTTTTTTACAAAATATAGGGCAAAAGTAAACAAGCGGGAAGGTGTAGGTCACAAGCATTCTACCGAGGTATCGATCGATTATATTTGTTTGGCAAGCGCGGGGTCAGATAACGAGTTCCCGATGGCAAGCTCGTAGAGGGTCGAAACTAGCGTTCGTCGGATCACCAGAGAGTGAGAGAGAAAGAGAGAGAGGGGGGCGAGAGAAAGCGCGCGCATGAGAGACAGAGAGATAGAGTGAGAATCGCTTGCACCGGAAACAATTCCAATCGGCTGTAAACGCTGCGAGCTCGGTGTTTTTAAATGTCAAGAGCTTTCTCTTTTCTCTCTCTATGTCTTTTTTTATCCGTTTCTCTTACTTTGTCAAGAAAAGTTGAACGAAACGGGAGAGAACCGGGGACGAATTTGAAGCTGGGAGCAATCCATTAAAAAAAGGGCACACATTTATAATTTATCGATCCGTCTCGATTATTATGCTTTTAATGTCGGACAGAAGATATTACGGGCTATCTCTCTCACTTTCTCTTATTTCGTGCGTCTCTGAATAATTCAGCGAGGTATATCTTATCCCGGGATAGAGGAAAAAAAAAGAAGAAGAAGAAAAGGGTGGGTGGAGCTAGGTCGGACGCAAATTTATCATTTCTCCGAAGTGGCAGTAAATTTGAAATTAAAAGTAAGCCCGTGTCTCCGGGTGTCGGCACCCTTTTTCCTCTCACCTCGTCGCTCCTCCTTCTTCGCACCATCTCTTCTTCCTCTTCTTCGACAGAAGGCGCGGACGAAATCGATTTTCTCGCTGTCTCTCTCTCTCTCTCTCTCTCTCTGCGCGCCGCCGTGGCCGTTACTTTCGCCGTCGCACCGTTAACGAGTCGACCCACGCGATTATGCCGGCGCGGTGGTCTCTACACGTGAGACCTCCGGGGGCTTTCGAAGAAATTCAAAGGAATCGTGATCTAGTCGGAGTTCGGTACGAACGACCGCGGCCTAAGCGAAAATCGCTCTCACGAAAACGAAGAAAAAGTTTTGGACGATCGTAGGATAGGAGATCGTCTATATCGCCTCGCGTGTCAACCCTTATCAAACCGGTCCAACCCTCTCACTCTGTCTCCCTCTCTGTCTCCCGCTTACTTTCTGTCTCCAAGCTCCTCGTAAAAAAGCTTGACGTTCTTCGAAGACTGTGGTGGAAATGGAAAGAAAGGGTATGCGAAAGAAAGAAAAAGAAAGAGAAAGAGAGAGATAGAAAGAGAGAGATAGAAAGAGAGAGAGAGAGAGAGAGAGAGACAGAGAGAGAGAGAGAGGGATAATCGCATCAGTATATCCGCGCGCGACGTTGAAGTCGCGTAGAGGAAGGTGAGAGCAAAGAAGGTGAAGAACAGAAAGAGAGATAGATAAATGGAGAGAGAAAGAGATGGAGAAATGGGAACGACAGAGAGAGAGAGAGAGAGAGAGAGAGAGAGAGAGAGAAAAAGAGTACCTACCGGTAGACAAAGGGACGACGGTCGAAGAGGAGGAGGAGGAGCAGGTGGAGGATGAGAGGGTGGTGGAGGTGGAGGAAGGTTTGAGATCCGTCCGAGCGCGGAGCTTTGACTCGGCTAGCCGAGCTGTGGTTTGGCGTGTGTTGGCGGCTTGGGGTAGTACGAGGGGCAGGAGAAAGGGGAGTAGATGGACGGGGGGTGGGAGATCCGTTCGGGGTCGTGGGTGTCGTGCAACGTGCGATGCCGTGACATCCCTCCTCCTCTACCTCCTCTACCTCTTCATCCTTCTCACCGTACTCGCTCGTAACGCGCACGAGCCTCGTCCCCGCTTCTTCTGTTCCTTTCACTTCCCCGCACCCTTCTCGACTACCCGCTTTTCTCTTCATCCTCCACCACTCTTTCTCTCTCTCTCTCTCTCTCTCTCGCTCTCTCTTCCTTCCTCCTCGTCCATACCCACGAGCCATGCTACGCCCGACCACCGAACTACGGGCTCGGGTTCGAGCTCGCCGTTAATCCGTTTATCGCGTTACCGCCACCACCACCAGCCTAGCAACCCCCCGACCGACTCAACTCCCAACCCGCCCGAGTTACGCTCCCCGTTACCCACACCCACACGGACTTGCACGTACTCAATGCGAATCTACTGGGTGTTTCGCGACTAGTCCGTGTTCTGGCTTTTTCTCTTCCTTTTTCTCACGACTTTTTTCTTCCAGAAGAATTGGTCCGACGAATTTTAGAAAATGTGTATATTAATTCACAGAAGTTTCGATTTGCTCCATCGTTTGACATTTTATTAAGGATCGATAAGAAATTTTTTACTTTTTAAAATCTTCTTTCCTTATCATCGTTGGTTATGATCATTTACTGAACAAGGTATTAGAGTTTTCTATGTTTAATGCTAGAATGATAATTGTTTTTGTAAAAAAAGGAAAAAAATATGCGAAAGTATGGCGAGTCGTTCATCACGACTCTTACCTTGTATGTACGCGTCTGTATACATAAGTAGTCACGGGTTGCAAGAAAGACCATGTGCGGACGTGTACGTAGATCGTTCTAACCTAACCCGCTATCGTGCGGTTGCGACAAAGATCCTGATATACCGGCATACCGACAAGGAGGCAGCTTCCACTTCTTCTTTTTCTTCTTCTTCCTCGTCGTCGTTTTTTCTCCCTTTTGCTTCCCTTTCTCTCACTCTTTCGCTTTCTCTCTATCTTTCCATCCTTTATCTTCTTCTCTTTTTACTTTCCTTTCACCGTCACGAGATTTTGGTTTTCGTGGCTTTCTATGTTCTCTCTTCCTCTCTATTTTTTTCTTTGCCTCATAGTATTCTCTCTCGTGCTCTATCTTTTCTTATTTTTATCGAGGGATTCTTCGTCGAGAGAAAAAGGGAACTACCAGCGAGTAGTGTAGTACAACGAAGTGCCTTTGCTTTCGGTTACGCGTGCTTCTTTACGAGAACTTTAGGGCTTCCTTTCCCTTCTCTTAGCTTTAGAGGATGGTCAGAAAGGCCGCGAGCATCAATCGATCGAGAAGTATGCGCAAAGCAGAAGAGGTTGAAGTCAAAATTACGTTGATTAATTATTTGTAAAGGTATCGTTAACACGTTGAGTGCTGTATTAATTATGCCTAAAATCAAATGTCTTCTAATTTGATTAAAAATAATTTTCAAAATGAAGATACGAAAAAATTCATTGTCGCATCTTTTATATTGGACCTTGCACTTCTAGTATTGTTTATTACATTTTCGTAAATATGTAACAATAAATAATACATATAAACGATTCAAATGCGATCTGTAAAATGGAGTGGAGTTATCTGTGACCCCCGTGTTAAATTTTCTTATCGAAGAGAGCAACGATAACGTGACTTGATCGCAATTTCTCGTCTTCGATTGATCGATTATCGTTCACGTTGATCATGATTCTTCTTTCGAATTATTCGGAACCATTCGTCGTACCTCGTGTGTGTACCTACATATACATATATGTGTATGTATGTTCGACGTATTTATCCTCACGTATTTGCAGCGTCATTTCGTATTTTTAATTTTTACGCCAGCATAAAATTACTTGCAATTAGATATTGTATCTTAAAACTGCTTCAAGTCCGGGGTCAATTTTTTTTTTCTCAAGAGTGAGTTCATTTTCTTTGAGTCAATGACACGGATATGAACTCCACTGAGACGATTAAAAATTTATCTGCGTTAATCGTCTTGGTGTAATATTCGTTCGATAAACGTTATCGTTAGTTGATTCACCTCGTATATTAATATACATACACACGTATTGTCATATTCTCTATAACATGATTAATTGGTACTGAGAGAAGATACGACGCTATGGAAAACCGTGCTAATTAATACATTGTTATACGTAATAGATTTATATTATCTTTTTCTTTGTTTTATCAAATATAAGTATCACCGGTTTTTAATTAATTGCGTAATAGTGCATCTTTTATTTCATAATAGTATCTACTTAGCCACGTCAACATATTTTAGTTAACGATATTCATTTTAGTTTAATATTCTAAAAATTTGAACCTCTCCGATCACCGATGACCACCATAGCCTCATCGAGAAAACAATCTGCGTTCACGCATGACCAAAGTAGCAATCAACGTTTTAACATCATTATTATAAACTATTTTATAACAAAGTTCTACGGTGTTGAAAATCACGTTACGCAAAGTGTGTCTGTATTTATCTTAAAAAGAATATCTTCGGCGAGACGACGTGAACAGGTAACGACTACCGCGCGTACGATCTCGTACGTGCTTTATCCAAAGTTCCGAAACGAAGGTCTAACGAACGGGGGGAAACAAAAAATAGAGTATTTCATCGAGGCGATCGTTCGGCGGTTCACAGTATGGTTTACCGCCGAAAAGCGGTGATGATAAATTTCGCAGAATATCGGGAGAAACTCCATCTCCGTTAGAATTTCGAGATTGAATTGCGTATGCTCGAAAATTGCCGATTTCCTCTCTATTCGACCACTGGACCGAGTTGTGCCACCGTCTCTCTCTCTCTCTCTCTCTCTTTCTCTCTTTCTCTCTCTCTTACACACACATACGTACCTACATATACGCGTGAGCGAACGCTCTCCAATCGTCGGTCTAGAATTTCAGCGCGTTGACACTTTATCAATTTATATCGGAGTAATTGAACTCGTGGCTCGGACCCTTGAATTTGACGAAAAGTCGAGACAAATGCAAGACCCGTCGAGAGAGAGGTACATGTACCTAGATGGTGATAGATAGAACAGGATGTATTATAAGTACTTGAGGAGTCATTTCTGTAAGTAGATACTCTGCGCGAACACTGAGCGTATAAATAATTTCCACAGAGAATAAATAGGCGCATTTGATAAAATCTAGAAAATTAGAATAGTATATATGTCTTTAATTGCGATCGCTAATCACCCGTAATAAGTCATTTTCAACTATTTGTAATGTCTGTCAGTTTGAAATTACTAAACGAATCGGAGTGAAATGCGTCGTGTCATCTACTCATTAGAGGTGTTTAAAATGCATCATTCTAGATCATACCGAACTCGAAAAAAAAGAAGAGCGTGTCATGCAAGACATTTTGACGTAATGTGATAATTTTTATTCAGTTGGTACTATAATAACCAGTTAACACGAAGCGGTAATTTCACCGCGTTGCGGATAACAACCGTCCACTGCCGCTCTGCGTTTTCCTGTCGTTGAACAAGAAAATGTCAACGCGTACGCTGAGACGCGTAACCCGTCGCGATAAAATTGCCGCTTTGTTTAAACATTTTCATATATTATGAATACGTTTGTTGTACGTGTACGCAGGAGCGGTGGATATAATATAATAAATGATTTAATAGATAATTATAGATGTACAAAATAGCTCTTGTAGAACACGTGTGTCTCGGATCGGTCCCTGACGACTAACGTTAACAAAAGCCTGTGCTCCTTTCTTGTTTAACTCCCTACCAGGCGGCGGTATCCCTTGTCCTATGCTAGGCGCGAAATATAATTTTATTGTACATGAATATAATAACATCATCAAATGCTGCAAGGGAACTTTTGCTTTTCTAATTGATTCCAAGAATGATGACAGATTCCAAAATGACACAAGCCGCTTAAAAGCTGCGGGAAATTTTATTACCCGATTAAAATTTCTACCCAATTCGTTATACGCCGCAGTAAATAGGTACGCATACATTTCGATTTTAACATAAAACGTAAAAGTCGAAAGGAATTCATTGATATCTCGATTACTTTCGAACATATTCGTCCCTTAGATTATTCACTACGCAGGTATTATAATGAGACCTAACGCTAAAAGCTAAACCTAAAAAAGCAAGTAAGGTAAAACTAAAAAATACTGTAACAACGACGAAGAGTTGTAAACTGAGATTTACAAAGAGTAAAAAAGAGAGTGAAGGTGGTAGATATTCATCCTTTACACCGTTTATTGTGTAGAGGGTACAATAAATTACAACTAAAAACAGAGTTGCAAAAAATAAATAAAATAGAACTAAACAAAAAATATTTTAACAATGACGAAGAACGATAAACCAAAGTTCGTGCGGAATTAAAGAAAGAGTGAAAGAGATAGAGATACAGATAAAGATAGACACAGAGATAGAGATAGAGATAGAGATAGAACGAGAGCGCTCGAGGGGTCTGAGCGCGCGTGCAGAAAGTGCGCGCCCGTATCGCCGACCTATGACACGGTCGCCGTTTCCAGGGGGATGTGTACAGAGAAAGATCGAGTGAGCGAGCAAGCGAGAGAGCGACAGAGCGAGAGAAACAGAGCTAGATAGAGAGAGAGAGAGAGAGAGAGAGAGAGAGAGAGAGAGAGAGAAGGATAGAGAGAAAGCGTAGTACGGTACGGTGGTGGTGGCGACGGCGTTCCATGGGGTAGCGTCGGTGGTGGCGGAGCGCATTAATCATCCCCCGGCACGCCATGGCCATTCGCAAGCCCCGCCGTTCCCAAACCACCGTGCCTCTGGCGTCAGTGGTGCTCGATCATCCGTTTTGCGTTGTCGTGCCGCAGCTCGTACACGACCTGCAGGTTTTGGTCAGAGTAAATCTTCCTATACCGCTTGCGTATAAATCGTGCGCGCGAAAACTCGACCCGCTCCGACGGGATTCGCTGACGAAGAATGCTCGTACTACCGAAAAATCCTGCCTTTTAAACCCTTAGATACGAAGACTGTTACGTACTATACTTGCGTGTCAAAAGTTATTTAAAATCTCGAGGTTTGGGTCGCTAATAATTATCGTGCATAATAATCGTGTCTTTGTATATGAATATGTATAATGTATAATATATGTACAAGATTGTTTTTTATTTATACTTATTACAAAATAATTTCATTAAGAACAATGTTATGTATTTTAATACCTAAGGATTTGTAGTAAGTGGTTTTTATAAAAGCAATAAATAAAAGTTTCTTTCACACGAGGGTCATTTTGTTGATTCATTCTCTATTAATTAAGGTATCTTTGAATGTTCGAACACGTCGGACAATTCGTTGCTCCGGATCTACGTTTAGAACAAGATGAGAGGATAGAAGAAAGAAACGAGTTGCTAGTGGAATTTCATAAAAATGATTTTCCGGTCAAGTTCCTCTTTATCGAATTGTTCTTACGAATGTAAATATTCTTCTGAAGTTAACAATTGAATGATTTAAAAGTGACAGTATACGAGGCTCGAAATTCCAGTGGAGTAGGGTCGACGTTAAGTTGGATAAAGAAGGAAAGAGAGAGAGGGAGGGGGAGAAAAACAGAGAGACAAAGAGGGAGAGAGAAAGAGAGAGAGAGGAGATGGCTCGCTGCGACTCGTCGCTCCCTCGTCAAATATTTCATCGCTCGACACGGCCTCCGTTTTTGAGGGGGCGGCAAAAGCGTGCGTGAGAGAGCGACCGAGAGTCAGAGAGATAGAGATAGAGATA
>JAIFRP010000021.1:2719596-2738483 GCA_032403825.1 Odynerus spinipes | reverse complement strand
GGGGGGGTGTTGTTGTTGGATAGGGTAGGCAGCACGAAGGGAAAGGGGATATCTTCGGATTAAGATGTATGTTCGGAAGCGAGATCCGAAGTTCCTTCGAACTGGTCAACGCTCGTTGTAACTTCGGGTGGCTCGCGTGATAACGATCGTTTGGTAAGCACGCTCGCGTTGTAATTCACTGGGTAGTCTGTGTTTCTACTTGTACGACGCGCACGCTCGTTAAGTTTCACCTCTTCCTTCCACCTCGTTCCTTTTTCCCATCTTCTTGCACCCTCTCTTTCTCCAACAACAAAGCGTTGCAAGTTTCCTCGTAGTGAAATCGTTTTGCGATTCGTAGCTCTATCATAGATATATCCCGGTTCCTTTTCTACGAGCTCGTGTGATCTCGAAACGTGAATTCGTTGATTGCAATTGGATATAAAAAAGAATTGAATACTTTGTTAGTTCCTTCGATTAGGTAAGGACGAAATGTTAGAAATTGATCTGGTCGATACTAAAATAGTTCGTATCTTGTATAATATAACTATAACTATAATATATATACAATATAATTAAGTTTTTACTATGTAATATAATTATACTTACACCTTTTTACATTCTTTTTACATTCTTTTTAGATTCTTTTTTACATTTACATCTAAATTTTTAATATCCTCACATTTCCTCGGATCCTCAAGAGCAGGAAACAGTCTCACGTTTTTAAAGCGTCGAAAAGATTACGAAGAAAAAAGGAAGAACGTATGAAAAAGATAAAATTATATTATTACAACAAAATAATTTCCTTATCGAGTGACATTAATAAATGAAAGAAAATTATCTCTTCGAAAATCGCCCTAAATCGTTCTATAACATATCATTAATGACCTTTCGATGATTCCAAATTTCGAATTTCTCTGTTAGAAATAAAGTGAGCATGCTTAACGAACCGACGCGTTCCATAATGTCCGCCGTTCTCCGATATTTCTACATCGTATAAAGGTGGACAGAGAGACAGAGAGGAGAAGAGAGAGAGATAGAGAGCGGGAGAGACAGAGGAAGGGAGAAAGAGGGGGAGAACGTGGACGACGTTGGACGTTAATCCGTTGGAGCACGTCGGTAGCGTATAATTCGTGACGCCAGAAGCGGATTATGCTAGCGTTGCCGCTGCCATGGTCTCTTCTCGTCTCCTCCGCACCGTTGCTTCCACCTCCTCTTTCTCCTCCTACTCCTCTTCCTGTTCCCTCGCGCTCGCGACGATGTGTCGCACGTTATAGCTCAGGATCATAAGCTATGTCAATACGCGTCGAACGTCAGAAGGTGCTTCTCATTAATTAACGCTTCGCTACCGTCCTCGCTTCGACGTTCCCACCTTTTGCTTCTCTCTCTCTCTCTCTCTCTCTCTCTCTGCTTTTCTCTCTCGCTCTTTGACCTTTCCGCGTGGCCGTCGGATCTCTGGGCTTTTACAGGCCAATGCCTTTTTGGATAATCCGATAGCTCGGAACGGGTGTAAGGTAAAATATGGGGTACCTTTAGCAATACGCAACTCGTCTCATGTTTTCAGAGCGTCTTGAGAAGATTATGAAGAAAAAGAGAAGAACGTACGAAAAGGGTGACGTTATGTTATTTCGACAAATTATTCTCTACTATTATCTTTAACTTCTACTGTTTAGTAGAACTCTTTAACTTCTCTTTAAGTTCTACTATTATCTTCTACTGTTATCTTTAATAAACGTGATAAACCAGTTATCGTTTCTAATCAATCGCACCTACGTACTTCCTTTTTCTTATACGACACGCACCTTCGTCGAACTTTCAACTTTTCGTTGTTTTCAAAACTCGGTTGGTTTCAAAGCGATAAATATCTCCACCGTATTTACGAGGTCTTTCCGAGAGAGTGTAATTTCTAGAAGATAGGGACTTTCATGCACTCCCTCCGTCCTCTTCGTTCTTGTCGCCGTCGTTTTTGTGGCTGCCAGCGACGATTCCGATAGTCGTGTCGCAAGTCGTATAACCTTTCCTGCGTTCAACCGGAAATAGACGATACGGTAATCTAAAGGGCTCGCACATACGCGATACGTGCTTGCAATCGCCGGCGTAAATCAAAAGCCGATTGCGTGCTTGGTGGTGGGAGCGCGAAGGGTCGAAAAGCTCCGAGCGTTGTCCATTGCGCTGAAGCTTCTGGGTGAACGCAAGCGCGTGTATATTTGTTCCCACTCGTATGCGTGGGAGTACAAAAGTTTGACTGTTGAGTTCACTCGAAGTCGAGCGGTCTTTTTTAAACAATGCTATCTGCGACGATTATCGTTCGCGCGAAAATGGAATAAGACATATCGTTGTGTGTGTGTGAGTTTCTTCTAATTCGTGATACGCATAGGCAGCCTTATAGAATATGACAAAATTTGTAGAAATGATAACAGATGTAGCAATATTTTTTATACGATTAAAATATTAAATAAGTTTACCATTAAATTACTATAAAAGTCCTACATTCCCCCCAAAAAGAACAAGTCCTATTTAAAACTTTGTTTCCAAATAACAAATAGTTTGGGAGAAAATTGCGTGTAAAAATTTTACTAGGACACCCTGTACATCTAATACATCTTCCTCAGATGGTCGCGTACACGTAGAAAGCGGCATCGAGGACGTGGCTCATTCCGTCGAAGCGTCAGCGCGCGAGGCGCCAATTAATTTTTACGCTTTTACACTTTGCATGAGGTCGGAATAAATCTCCGGCTCGGAAGGGTCTTCTCGGAGTAGCGATCGGCGGAAAGGGAAGGAAAAGGGAAGAAAAGTGGGATGAGAGGAAAAGAGAGAAGGAAGGAAAGAGGAGAAAGAAAAAAGAAGGGAAAAAGAAGTCTCTAGGGTAGATCGTAGGAGGTGGAGTGGGGTG
Organism: Odynerus spinipes; assembly: GCA_032403825.1. Lineage (NCBI taxonomy): Eukaryota > Metazoa > Arthropoda > Insecta > Hymenoptera > Vespidae > Odynerus > Odynerus spinipes. The sequence goes on along the minus strand of JAIFRP010000021.1, from coordinate 2,735,614 downwards.
GGAATTGCAACGTCAAGGCGAAAGCTCTGAAACTTTTCTCCGGGGGTAAAAGAAGAGGCGGAGGTGGTGGAGGTCGCATTTCCGGCAGTTTCGTTTCCTCTCGAGCGCGGTCGAGCGCTGGAACGGAGGTTCGTGGCGGTACGAAGAAGAAAGGCTAAAAAGTAAAAAAGAGAGAAAAAGAGAGAGAGAGAGAGAGGAAGAGGAAGGAGTTAGGCTGGTAGGAAAAAGAAAGAAGCTTCTGGAAAAGGAAGAAGGAAAAGAGTAAGAGAGATGGGGAGAGTGGAGGAATGGAAGATGGAACGAGGACGCTTAATTGCCGTTTCGCCGCCTGCATTCGAGCGAGAGAGTTAAGGAGTCGGGGAAGAAGCTAAAGGAGGATGAGGAGGTGGTGAAGAGAAGGTGGTAGCGTCGAAAGAGGTGCCGCTTAGTTAGCGAAGTACCTTGGAACGCGCGGACTGCATTTACATGTACCTTCTCGTTTAATAAGGAATCTACGTTTCGTACCTCGCGAATGAGAGAGAGAGAGAGAGAGAGAGAAAGAGAGAGGGAAAGAGAGAGAGAGAGTAGAATTTTATTTTCCCTTCTCGTAGCATAAGAGATGATTCGTCTTCGATGATCAAACCTTGTATTATAGCCTATAGCATAAATTCGAACATACACCCACTGTATTTATCGTTTTCTCTGTTTGTTAAAAGAGAATACTTTTTATCAGATTTATCGTAATCGTTACGATATTAATGTTTAATTTTACTTAATCGATATTATAAATATCTTGAAACGCTTGCAACAGAAGTTCGAATGAACCACGCATCCTAAACGCGACTCCCCGTAGATTCGCCTGTCGCTGTTGCTACTGCGCTCGTCCACGTTAAACATTCATCCAATGTTGCGGTCTGAGGCTTTCCCAACGCTGCAGACAGAATTTTAAAAAAGTCGCTATTTCGCGCCGGAGCGAACGGAGGCGAACAGAGTTGAATAGACAAAGCGGACGGTTGGGTGAAGATGTAGAGAGAGATAGAGATAGAGATACAGAGAGAAGAGTAGGGAGGGAGAGTAGCAAGAAAGATAGGTATATATACCTAGAGTGAGAGAGAGAGAGAGAGACAGAGAGAGAGAGACAGAGAGAGAGAGAGAGAGAGAGAGAGAAAGAAGAAAAGCTCAGTAGACAGGTTTGGGTATGTCCTTTGGCGATAGTCCAAATTTACCACGTTTTGATTCGGCGTACCACTTGGCATCTTCTCGAATCCTACGTAGGATTTTCATTCGCGGATTTATGCGAGCGCGGAGAAGCAGGTAGCGAATCGTCCCCTCTCTCTTTCTCTCTCTCTTTCTCTCTCTCTCTCTCTCTCATATTTTATCATCACGCTCGCGTATCGATTATCGGCGAGAATTTCTCCGAAGGTATTTTTGCGGATCTCGCTCGCTCTGCCACGCTCGTTAATAATTTATCGAGAGAAGTGCGACCGTTTCCGCCGACAGTGGAAAATGGACGTTCCGTCCGTTCTTACTCAGACATTCCGTGAAAAAGTGTCGCGGGGAAATTCGTCGCCGAGCGTTTTACCGTGTGACGCACCTCTCCAGTCCTCCTCTCCTCCTCTTTTCGAATATGAGTTTTTTTTGTCTCTCCTCTCATTTTATCGCAACGCGCGTCGTTCGAAACGTCCGTTCATTGAGTTCGACCGAAATGCCTTGAAACGTCCCCGACGCGACGACTGGCTTTTCTTGAACGTTAAATATCGTTGATGAAACAAAGTATCTGGCTTACCGTGATAAAGTCGGCTTAATATCAAGGATACGCGATATTAACGCAATGTTTCTTAAGATGTTCATTACGAGGTAATGCCTGGAACGTTTTGGATTATCGTTTAATTAAAATATGTCGTCGTTGTAATAGAAATATGTTAATACACGAAGGTAGAGGTATGTAAGTCGGATGATACTACTGACAGGTAACTCGAATATCATTTAAAAATTATCATAAAATATCGACTTTTAGTAATAATTTCTATCGATTTTACCAAAGGAAACGATAAACGTGTTTGCATATCTATACACCTACATACGAAAGGCTCAGAACTGTGAAGATGTAAGTCACGAAACATAGTTTCGAGTAGTTGGACATTAAAGTTTAGGTAACAATATTAAAGCAAGAATAAATAAACAGTTTAGATTTACAAAATCTCAGTTCTGAACTCCTCATATAAAAAAACAGATTCATGGAAGAAGCGAGGAACGATCTGCAAAAGGTCGAAATCGAAAATAAAAAAGAATCCACGTCGTCGATCTAAAAGTACACGATCACCCGAGAATATCCCCTGTAGCGACCATTAACGGCGAAAATGCGTCTCGCGTGTCGAGTAATTTCGCTTCCCTCGAAGCGAAACGCTTTTCGGATCGGTCCTTAAAATTCCATCGGTTCTCCTATGAGTTCTCCTTCGCGTTCAACTTTCGAAATGGCTTTGCACGCTTCGCGAGCGACGGCAGCAGCGCGTGCATAGGGGCACGCATATACCAGGCGAAATGTATGCTGAGCGCTTTCGAGGGCGAGTACACACGATATTCTCTCTCTCTCTCTCTCTCTCTCTCTCCCCTCCACTCGTTCGTTCGCTCGACGTGTTATCGTTATCGCGCCCGTCTGTCGCGTGTGTTCGTTCCATCGGCGCACGCTGCTAGCCGATAGCGGGCAGTAGTAGTGGTAGTGGTAGTAGTGGTAGTAGTAGTGGTGATATCTGGTAGTCGCATTGAAAGCCATACCAATACTAGTAGTAGTAGTAGTAGTAGTGGTGGTTGGTGGTGGTGGTGGCGGTGGTATCTGGTAGTAGCATTGAAAGCCATACCAATACTAGTAGTAGTAGTTGTGTTCGTAGTCGGCCCGTCTCTGTGTTCCTTTCAGCGTATGCGTGTGGATACACGCGAGAGTGGGTGGTTAGGTGGGAGGCGGGTATATTCCTGCGCCCAGCACAAATATTATTGCGTGCCGGGATAAATTTATTGCCAAGCGTTCTCCGCAGGCGTTCGCAAACGACGCGCTTCGTGGTCGCGGCACGGCGGTACATCGCAGGAGGAAAACTCTTCTTCTCGTCCGGCTCGAGAGTAGCCACGATGCGGATTACGTTTCTGGACTTTAGAAATACATATATATACCTACTTGCCTAGGGAAGGAAAATTCTTGCAATTCCTTTCTAATAGAGTCGAATAATTGGAAGATGTTTTTATAATAATGCTAATAACTTTTACTATGTTAAAAAATATAAATTTCTCTTGTTACGGGCCGGATGCTGCTGGTGGTCCTGGACACGTAACAGATTCGTCTTCCGAAGAAATGCCTTTGAGTTGATGGTAGATTAATTAAGATAGGTGACGTTGATTGAAGATATTGTAGTAGGAAAAAAAGGGAAAGAAAAGGAAAGAGCATTTCGTCTCGGGTCCGGCTGCTGATTCATCAGCAGGGGGTTGACGCAGGCAAACTCTACCTAGACAATACGGGTATAAGATTTGTGGGCATTGTATATATTCTTATAGGCGTGGAATGGGTGTTGTCGAGAGTTTTGGGACTCCAATAGGACATCTAGCGGAGTTCTCTATAAGCTTCAAAGGCGTCCGCTGATTACGGGATGTAACACTCTACATTTGGTTCTATTATTTAATCCGAGTGATCGCTCAATCGGATCGATATTTCCTATGAGGCTTGATGAGTTAACTAACTTGCCCGTCTAACTCGTTTCTGCGATGGCGGTAACGAGTTAATGTTAGCGTATCGTTCATTATCCGTCGCGTGATATTTTGGCGAACTATTCGATCCGTCGATACAATGGACCAATTTCCGTTGCTCCAATTAAATTTGTAATTAATCTAAAACCATTGACACTCTTCGACAATCGTCATGGTTAGGTATGCTTTCGAATATGATAATTCGTGGAGCATGCTTGTTCGAAGAATTGTTTAGAAAATCGAATTTATAAAATCCTTACATATTCTTCCGTCGTGTTCGTGTCCTCTGAGGAAGTACGAGGAAGCTCGCGCGATATCGATCAAGATGACATTACGATGCCACCCTTCTTGATCAACTTCTGCGCCTCCTTCATCCCCAAGATACCTCACGGGCCTCCGTAAACTTATTCAGCCGTATCGTGTAATCCCACTCCTGCGTCCTCCACCTTCGTGCAATTTCTCTCTCCTCTCTTTCCGTCCCTTCCCTCTTGTCCTTCGATCCGTGACTTCGTATTGCGCCACGACATCTCCCCTACGTCATCGACTCGCGCCGTAGGGTGTTCGCCATCGCCGATACGTCGCAGAGGAGAAATATGAAAGCTACAGTCTACGCGAACGAAACTACGTCCCGATCAATTTTACGAGAACACGTTCTATCCTTCCACGATATTCCTTCGATCGAATCTGTCTTACCTGAAACTCGATAGGAGTTTCTCGTATAATAGAAAGAGAGAATACCGAAAGTAAAGTGTCCTCTTTTGTTTCTTAGACGGTATTAACGTAAAATGCGAAAAACGTATTTCGCGATATGCTAAAATGACATTTCAGAATTCGTCGAGTTTATTCTCTCTACATGCTCGACTGTACATACAACCACAACGAAGGAAGAATAAAATTTCATTCGAACATGGCCAAGCTTGGTCTCCCACTCGGCTCACCAGATGCGACCTTCCTATCTGGAAAACAACGAATTATCGTTATTACTATTATTATATTATTACAATCATTTTTTGTTATTCTATTCAATACTTGCTTTGCTACTTTCTATCTTTTAGTCTTGATACGTTCCCACCAAAAACGTAATAAAATGTATTCTCTCTCTCTCTCTCTTTCACTCTTTTGCGTATTTATTTCTATTCTCTTTGGAAGACCGGTGCGCGTAAGAAACCGAGAGCGAGTAAGAAAGTCTCAAGTCCAGTGCAAAGTTCTCGTCGGCGAGTCTGCATAGCCCAGGGGCGTTAGAATGGACTACCAAGAGACGGGGTAGGAAGAGCGTGGGGGTGTTTGTAGCGGTGGCTCGGGGAGAGACTTCGTTCTGGTCACGAAAGCCCCTTGAGGCACGCGCGCGTGCACCCTGCTACCTTCTCCTCCTCCTCCTCCTACTCGCTCTGCCTCTCTCTTTCTCCTAGCGTGACGACTCCAGCCGAACTTACTTCCTCGGTAGTCGACAGCCTCGAGTTGGTAGAGGGCGGAGAAGTTATCTCTTCCCTCTGAACGTCTTCTACGTAGGTTACGCGCAAAACCCACCCCACCTGCAGAAATGGAAACAACCATCCGGCCTTCGTTGGATTTTGATCTTACGAGCGTGCATGGAAAAAGAATAAGTAGTGTTAAAAAGTGTTTTATGTATTATATTGTATATTGCAGAAATAGTTTTCTGTAACTCGGTGGAATCAACATAGATTCAATTCTTTCGTTGAATTAATGGGATAACATAATAGCGATCATTTATAAATAAATATAGTATGCTTACTACTTTGACTGTCATTTCACCCAGATATTCATAATTTATTTATTTGTTCAATATTTTTAACGAGTCGCAGTATTCTTGTAACATACAAATATGTGCAGGTATTTTCAGCAAAGTTGGAAAGATAATAAAACAAAATCATTAAAAATTATATCAGAAATCTTAACTTTAGAACTTCGCTAAAATCACCGTCACCTATTGCGTTATATTTGCTACTCAACATGCTAACGTTGCTAGGCGTACAATAGTAAATGTATAAAGTTTTGCTCTTTCTTCTCATTTGATATCTCGTCGTGCTTTCTATAAACAATCATACCGACTGTTAATTAAATATTTAACAGAAACTATTAATAGCTACGTAAATAATTTCGGTAGATAGAGGTACCAAAAATATACGTTAACCCGACGTCGAAAAGGACCGGCATTTCTTGCATGGCGTCGTCTTTTCCTTTTTGTCGAGCTTGCGGGCTTCCGTTTTGAAGCATTCGGATATCTCACGTGTAAGAAAGTATAGGCAGTGGACAGGCCAGCTCGCCCCCATTTCAGCGGAACTCGCCGTTAAATTATTTGAGGCGCCTTCGGAGCAAGGAATGGACCAGTGAGACGTTTTAAAGAGTCTCGAGAGTCGGACGACTATAAATAGGTAGACTAAGGAAGCGGTTAAAATTAGTACCTCGAGCGCCGCGGCACATCGTCTTAAGAGCGTCTCTCAACGCTGCCACTCATCCTTGGAAGGTGGGTCGACCTTGCGACCCGATGAAAAGGACAACGAGCCACGAAAAACGACAGCGAACCGCGCCCACCAGCCGGCGATTCTTCTCGGATTCTCGTGATCTTATACAGGGTGGACCAATTCAAAATCTTTTACGAATTTATTTTCATTATTTAGCAAACGTCGAGACGAATTCGAGACATACGAAGTAATTTTATTCAATTAGTTACTGTTAAGATCGATAATAATAAACATAATCGTTTCGTGGTTATTGATTAATAATAAGTTTTATAACCTAAAAGAGAAAAATATGAAAAAGGTCCTAATGCAATAGATATTTAGTTTCTTTGGTTCGGACAATGTTTATGAGACTAATTATTTATTTGTCTTATTGTTTAATAGACCGGAAAACTTTGCTGATATCACCCGTTTATATTTTCCAATGGAATCAATACTATTTTATCGAAAAGAATAAAATCGTTCTAAGCTTAAAGTAACAAATATTTTTCATAGAACAAAAGAATACTTCTCCGTTTTACTTTTAACATATTAATATTTCTATTTGATTCTAACGTTCTCCTAATTTTATATGTAATGCTTTTTTGTATGTTCCTTTCGGTACTATCTTGCATTTTCAAAAGATAAAGGGAATTTTAAGATTGTTCTAATAACTGTGAGACACGATTTTTTCGATGCCGCTCGCAGTTGCTAGATAAAGGATATCTTGGAAAAAAAGCTGATAAGAATGATCGAAGGACCATCACTTTAGAAATCGAACTTCCTTTATGATAAACGTCCCACAGGAATAATCTTACATCTCGATTTACGAAAATTTTCCTGTTAAATACTTTGTTATTCCCTGCTCCACGTGATATACGATCTGCTTATTCAACTATTAACAACTGAAAGAAGAAGATCAACCACAAAGATTACGTATATCGAACGATTCGTTCGAAATCCTGTTCTCACGAGGAAACAAACAACTATACGCTCCTAAATCCTCGGTAGAGTTCTCGAAAAGAGCTCAACGAAACCCGTCTCGTCCGTTTTATCTAGAAACCCTCTGTGCTAGCGCAAAATCGAGCTAGCGAAGAAACTCGAAAGCAGTAGCCCGTAGCATCTCAGCGAAGCAGCAGCAGCAGCAGCAGCAGCAGCAGCAGCAGAAGTAGAAACAGAAGCAGTAGTAGTAGTAGTAGTAGTAGGGCGATGCTTTTGGATGAAGAGAGCGTGGCTGCCTCCTGGCTGGCTGGCTGGCTGGCTGGCTGCCTCCTGCCTGCCACGCCATGGAATATTGATATGTAAATATAGTAGAGCGCCGGTAGCGAGCTGCGGTGGTGGCGTCGGGCGTGCAGCGGCGGTTAGAGGGGCGCTAGCAGGTTAACGAGCGGCTCGCAGAGCACCGTGGTCTAGGGGTGAGTCGAGGGTTGGAGACAGAGAGCGAGCGAGAGAACGAGTAAGAGAGAGAATGAGCGAGAGCGATAGAGAGAACGAGAGAGAGAGAGAGAGAGAGAGAGAGCAGCAGCAGCAGCAGCAGCAGCAGCAGCAGCAGCAGCAGCAGCAGTAGCACGGAGGCGTGGGTGAGTGGATGGGGTTGGTGGGTCTGAGCGGTGGAGCGACGCGGTGGAGCAGTACGGGGCTTTACGAGAGAAGGAAGAGGGGTGTGGGGATGGTGAGAGGGGTTGGGTCGCTGCCGGCAGTATAACAGAGACGGCCGGGCGTGCCGCGGAGCGTGCCACCAAAGGGGATGAGAATTTTCCGAGGCCAGCGGAACTATTGTCCTAGATGCTTAACGTTTGAAATTCTCCCAAAATTTCCACGATCGATCGGCCCATTTTCTATCGATCGAAGTAACCTCTCGAAATCAAGTCGAACATTCTCAGAGAGAAGTTTCTTTTTCTTCGTTTTTGGAAGAGCCGTGATCGAGAAATTCGATGATCGGCGGAGTGGACAATTTCAATGCGGCGGTGTATAGGGACATGCCCTGCGGGACACGGCATGGAACGGGGTGGTTGGAACGGGCCGCGGAAACACGGAGAGGGCGGGAACACGCCGGCCGAGCGAGGGTTAGCGAGGAGCATGGAGCAGAGGTGGGGTGTCGAGGGGTGAGACATGAAGCGTAGGACGGTGACTGTGGCTCCGTGCAAACGCACGAACGTCTCTCTCTCTCTCTCTCTCTCTTACTCGTTTTCTCTCTATCTCGCTTTCTCTCTCTCTATGGCTGTGCGCGTGCTCGTTCGTGTGTGAGAGAGAAAAAGAAAGAAAGAAAGAAAGAAAGAGGGAATAGCACGTACGAGAGCACGCGGAGAGTCGAAGGGTATCTTCTATGGTCGAGGGTATCCCCGATGCGCTACGTCGAATTTCTTTCTTTTCCGCATATACTTCTCTCTCTCTCTCTCTCTCACTTTCTCTCTTTTTTCTTGTTCTATCCTATCGGACGTATTCGCCGATGGCTTTCCTGCTCTCGCCTTCGTGTACGGAAAAAATGTTCGATCCTCGCACGTGAAACGATTTCCTGATTGGAAAGATGTGCGACACGATCTTGATCTTCCTCTTCTTGCGAGATAACTGGAAGCACATAGGACGTACCGTGAAATTATGCCATCCCTATTACTTTCGTTGGTAGCAAAATGACATAAGGTTACCTGCTTTCGAATAATTCGTGCGAGCGACGTTTCGATTTTCCTAGTAGATTTTTATTAATCCCCTTGTAACAGATCCCAAGCTTTCATTAACTTCGTTTTTTCAAATCGAACCTCGTAGTTTTCCTTTTTTCCATCCGCCAGATAAATGGGCTTTTACCGTACGTTCCACTCGCGAGCCTTACTGCACATCTCGTGGGAAAGATCGTTGGCTGACCTTGTAATTACCTACTGCAGTAGAGTTCTGCGGAATTCCGCATCCTACGACTCCGCCACGGGCGCTATCTACTTGCTCGATCTACCCGTACTACCGAAATTTTATTCGCACAGCAAATTTTAGATCCTTCATTCGATTGCGTTCCCCGTGGCGTATTATTCCCGGTGAAAATAAAGAGAAAGAAAATGGGAGGTAGCGAAAGGAGGATAATCGATCGTGGTGGATGATTTTTTTCGAAATTCCACAATGAGAGAGATTAGGAAGTAATATAAAAACTGATAGAACAATCGATTTTACATCGGCCCCGCGTTTTTTAATTAAACTCCAAATTACACGCTCCCTTTTTTTTCACGAGCTCGCTTGCATCTACTACTACTACTACTACTACTACTACTACTACGTGCGGGAGCCTACGAGCGAACGAATATCAAAGTCGTTCCTCGTTCGACGCAAAAGGTTTATTTCGTAACGGTGTTATCGGAAGATAGTCGGTACGTGCGAGCGAGCCGCGGAATCGCGTTTTTTCGTCGCCGATAATCGATAAACGTGCCCTCGGTGTTTCGTAAGCGATAACTATCTTCCGTCTCTCTATACCACCTCGCGTTTACTAGTAGTAGCAGTGCCATCGTCGTCGTCGTCGTCGTCGTCGTCGCCGTCGCGTGGTAATGGCGTCGTTCGGTAAACCGGCTTCGCGAACACACATACACATATATGTATGTACCTACCAAGAAAAGCGTACGCACACCTTTGTAAATGTATATTATATATATAGATATATATGTATATGTATATAACACGCGCGTATACGAAAGGTACGGACGATAGCTGACGCATATAGCCATATCCTACGGTAGTAGTTACGTCCACTCTCAAACACACGCATAAACGTAGACATACTCGCGCAGACGGAAATGTGCACACAAATGTGGACAGAAGCGTGGAAGCGCACCGCCAAGCCATCTCGAGTGTAACGGTTATACCTTAACCCGTACTCTCCTCCTTCCTTCCTTCTCTTCTTCCTGCTCTTTCTTTTTCCAAGGTTCTCTCAATGACGAAGACCTTATCTTTACTCCGCAGCGCCGTCGCGCTGCCACGGCCTTTTACGATTGGCTTGATCGTTAAGCGCGACCGTAGCCGCCGCCATAAAACTGCTGTCAATCGTCGTGACGAAAGGTTCGAGCGTGTGCGCTCGCACTCATTCGCGCGCGCGCGCGCGAGCGCGGCCAGAGAAAAGGAGAACGAGCGTGCAAGGTCGGTTTAATCGGCCGGTGTGAACTCGAGGAGCTGGTAATTCGATTCTCGGAAGTCTCTCTCTTTCTCTCTCTCTCTCTCTCTCTCTCTCGGTCTCTCGCTTGTTCTCTGTCTTTCTTCTTCTCTAGCTGGAAAGTTGTTTTTATTCCTCTTCACGGATCGCTGTTCGATACGCCTGATGATGGATATCGGTGAGCCTTGACGTCACGTACGTGTGACGAGCTTCTCGCTTTTGATAGCTGAAAAGGATCAAACGCGGTTCGTCTTGAAGTTGATACGTCAAAGCGACGGAACGTTGATGGCGAAGTTCGAAGAGAAGATTCATGTTTTAGCTTATTTGTTACCGCTGGTGGACGTGGGAACGAGGATCTTGCTGAATAAAAATTAATGATACAATTTTGGCAAATGGTATTTTTATATTCTATTGCAATGTTTCCATTGTTTATAATGAAAAGCTACCTTTTGAACGATGATTATTGATAAAACGATCGCAAGCAATATTGCTACCTTTTATTGGTAGGTGCTAATGAAAAGCGATGATACCAATCAGCGGGTAAATGTTAATTTCTTTATTAATTATACGCGTCGCGCTGATTATTACCAGACAGGTCAAGAGACTACAAATTACTCTATCGCGTAATAAAAATTTTCACGAAATTTTGATGCACAACGTGGTCGAGCTATTTTTCACAGGCAGGTATCGTAAAGGAGAGAGAGAGAGAAGCGACTTAAGACACGTTATTTATATAAAAATAGTGATTTTACGAGAGGAAGTAGAAGGAGGAGCAGGAGAACGTTGAATGGCTTTCGTAAAATATATTTCCCGCAGTTCGCGAGGACATTTAATGGGCGATGATTCCGTGGCAGGTAGTTAGCCGCGCTAGGACACAGCTCTTTAAAGGGTGCCGGGCTTGAGGTGGCGACGACGTCACCGGGAGGGTGATTTAAAGGGATACGTAAGGGGGATGGACGAGCAACGCAGTGGGTCTTCTGTTTACGGGCGTCGCGTCAGCTCGTCGTGCGAGCAACAATCGCCTCTCTTTCTCTTGCATACTCTTTTACGTTCTTTCTCTCACTCCCTCGTACACTTTCTCTCAAACTCTTTCTTTCACACATTCTCTCCTTCCATCCTCTTTCTCTCGGACTGTTTCTCTCGCCGTTCTGTGCGTCTTTCTTTTTTTTCGCACATCCTCTCTCTCTCTCTTACCTTCTCTCTTTCTCCCTTTTTCTATTTTTCTATTTTCTATTTATCTTTCTATCATATATTTATATTTTATGTTTTATGTTGTTGTTTTTACAGTTATTATTAAAGAAAATATAAATATTTCTGTTTATTTTCTTATATTGTTACCATTATTATATAGTATATACAAATGTGATCATTATGTATAGAGAAAACTAAATAAAGGATCTATCTATCTATTTATCTACCTATCTTTCTCTCACACATTCTCTCCTTTCCCACTCCTGCTGTTCCTCGCTCTTTCACATTTTCGCATTGGCTAATTAATATTCGTTCTCACCTAGCGATCGTCAACATCAAGGCTGTTAAACGGTTATCCACAAAACTTCGAATCCCTCGCGTTTAATTCAGCGAAATCTTTCTTTTCGTCCTTTTACTTGAATAACTTATCGTTAATCGTTACGAGTCCTCAGCGTCTTTCGTAGGGAAAAGAGAGGAAAGAAACGCAATGGCGTAACTATCTCGCTACCGATAAGAGTCCAAGGTAGCGTAATAGCCTTGAGAACGGCAACTTCTGTCTAGTTAGGTGTGCGTACATTTGTGTGTCAGATAGAAAGAGTGGGAGGGGAGTCTTTTCGGTAAGGGAAGTTTCCTCGGTAAAGGGTAATTCCGATGGGTCGTAGGACGCACCTGTGCTCGTCTCTTCTCGGCGTCTCAACATCAAGGAAACATTACCGTCTCTCCGAGGCCACCCGCTGTTTCTACCATTATAGAAACAATAACGTTCCGTCTACTCTTATCCGGAAGGCCAGTGCGTCTTCTCTAACTTTCTCGTATCCTCTTCTCTCTAACTCTCTCTCTCTCTCTCTCTCTCTCTCTCTCTCTCTCTCTTACTGTTTTACTCTCTAGCGGTCCTCCCAACCTTTTCTTCTGCTCTATTTCCTTCCCTTTCAAAGCTTTAAAAAAAGGATCACACGTTTAAGCGTTCGAAAAAAAAAATTTGAACATACAACTTGCTCTAAAGTTTTCAACTTTTCGGAAGAAACATTAACTTCTTAATAGCTAGGTACCTTCATCCGAACGTAAGATCGATCGCAACGCGCAAACAATTATCTCGTGACTTGTAATTCAGATAATTAGTCTACGAGGTAGGAAACGATCGAACACGCATCTTCGCAGAAATGCATATTTTCAAACGAGCCCCGTCATTTCGCGCTCTCGATGTGAGCGATCACGCGTACACGATGATTCGTTCGATAAATCCTTCCGAAATTGTAACGGGTGTGCTAGCGCGCCGGTGGTTAACGTAATTGCGATCTGAGGCGTTCTCATAATTATTACGCTAATTAGCGCGGTCGATCGTCGGCTAAAGGCCGGCTTTAAATTTTCGGAAGAGCCTCGTAATTTGATTAGTCGCTGCAAAGCTTCGTACACAGTTCGGGTGTACGCGTGTATGTTATGTTGTAACGATATTCGATCGAGAGATCGATCGAACCTGAACTATTTTGCAATATACTTATATAGAGTGTACCTAATAAAAAAATGGTTAACACGAGGAAATAATCACGTGGAATAAAATAGAATTAAAAAGATTTTCTTCAAAAATTTAGTATAAACGATAGTTCATTTTAAGCGTTATTAGTAAATTCTACTTGTCTATATTAACGCTTTGAGCGCTAAACACATTTCGACAGTTGACAGTGATTCTAGGAAAGTCCAAAAGTTAACAGATTTTCTAATACCATTTTTAATAAATTTGTTTTACTATTTCTTCACTTTACTGAACACCTACGTATATTTATATATCAAAAGGATACTGTAACCCATAACTGGATGACATGGCGCCAAAGTTTTAGGTTTATTTAAGTTAATAATCCAGCCTTTTCAATATCGATTTTGATAGCACTAATTTTTAGCATACTCCCGTAATTCAAGCGGTTTTTCTTTTTTCCTTGAACACCCCGTATATGCATCGGATTCGTTCATGATAACGAGTCTGAAATACGTTTCTCGTCGGCACACGTTTCATTTTTCTCTCTCTGCGAAACGAGTACGTAATCCGTCGTTCGAAGCCCGTCTAAAGGGCGAACCGGCAAGCTCGAATTTATTATTAGGAGATATTCTGGAATACGGGTAACGCGTTCGGTGGCCGTTCCGTTCGATATTATTTTCGTCTCGTTGCTCTCTCTTTCTCTCTCTTGCCCTTTCTCTCTCTCTCTCTCTCTTTCTCTCCCTCTCTCTCTTTCTGGAACGAAGAGTTAGCTATGTATGTACGTACGTCCCTGAGAGCGACTCGGTAACGAGACCACCGGCGCGACGTTAATTGTCAGCTCGCAAGTGGGCTTTAAAGGTGTTCTCACACAGTGAAACTCTTTGTCTCTCTCTCTCTCTCTCTCTCTCTCTCTCTTCCTGTCTCTCTGTTTCTTTTTATTTCGTTCTTCCTTTGTTTTAGGTACCCCTATCTCTTTTTAAACCAAACTTTCCAACTATCCCAGAATTTTTACAGAATAATCCATTCTTTAAATGGTTAGACAATTAGATAACATTTAGACAGGTGAAATCTTTTCCAAAGGCGTATGAAATCCACATTTGACGTGATATATCTTGGAAAAATCGGAACGTAGTCCCACGTTTATTATTCCTTAACACTTTGAATGCCATATCGATTTTGTCCAAACTCTGATGTCTCCTAAGTTTATTTAAAATATTTTTCAAACTGAAGCTACAGAAAAGTTCGCTATCACATCTCTTATATCGAACCTTATGCTTCTTGCACCGTTGGTGAATAACAATAAACGATACATATACACGATTTAAATGCAATCTGTAAAATTGAATGACCCCCATGGCACTCAACGTGTTAAAATCGATTTTGGTCGACTAGTAGCGGTCGTAGAGCTCATGCGGAAAGATGTCTTCAAGTGTTCACGGATCGATGACTACAAGCAGCATCTTAAACGCAGAGGATGTATGTATGTAGCTACATACATACATCGGACTACCCCGAATGGCAACGCTTCACGAGATCATATGGCAAGGGAGGGTTGTATACCGTAGGACTAAGGGTAACACAGAGGGGGAGGTTTCCACCCTCGTGATTCGAGCGTTCGAGAATCGCATGCCGCACCGTGAAGCACGCGCAAGCATATATATTAATTACGCGTCGAAGGCCAGGAAGCGACCCTTCGTGGAAATATGTCATGTGAGAGGATTCGACGAGCTCGTCCTCTTCAGGAAGCATCGGAACCTGCTTCGGAAACGCTCGGACCCTCTTACCGCGTTATGGCTCTCTCTCTCTCTCTCTCTCTCTCTCTCTGCGCACCAATTTTCATATTTGGCGAAATTCGTAAGAAAATATATTGTCCGTCCGAACGTGCTATCCCCGGGGCCACGAAAAATTGGTTCTTTTGTTCCACGCACAGTATAATCCTGTAAAGCTCGCGTAATAGTCGCCTAGAGGATTCGACGTTGGTTGAATATTTAATCTTTTTAATTGATCAAGAATCGCGATTGAAAAATTAATTTGAAACTAGTCGCGATTAATTTCATTGGTCGGACAAGTTATGACTAGAGTTCGACCTCGAGTTAGGATGATTTTAGACTAGGCGAATAAAACGTTCGTATTTCATTTAACATGGCCAATCCTTTACGTTCACCCATGAGAAGAAGAAAAAGGAGCAAAGAAGAATCACAAAAAAAAACAAGAAATGAAATAAAACGGAGAAGAAAAGGAGAAGGCGAAGAAAGAAGGAATAAAAGAGAGAAGTACGAATAAAAAGTAAAGAATAAGAGGAAAGGGGAGACAGGGCATCGAGGATAGGCCGACGTATAACGGCGAACGCGCATCAAAGTTATTTATGCCTGGGCGTTTATGAGCGTCGTTTGAAAAGGACGTGACGACGGTACGTAGACGGGTCCGGCCCGTAATAACGGTTATTAATCGCCCTGGGAAACGTTAAACGATAGCATTTTCATAGTTTGTCATCTGGCGTGGAGTACGAAGCTGGCCATCGTCGAGCGGCGGAGCGAGCCACGCGACAAACGATTTTTATGGCGTTTCCGGCGAACGCGGCGTATACGATATCGATGTCTCCCCTTTAAATCCCTCTGGAAATGTGCCTCTCTCTCTCTCTCTCTCTCCCTCTCCCTGTTTTTCTCTATCCTTCTGTCGCTTCGTCGCTCTCTCCATCCAATCGGCGTTTGCCTCCCATCGGCCTCTTCTCTCGCTTTTCTCCTTCGCTCTTTCTTCCTCTCTTTTTCTCTGGTTTTGTCGCTTCGGTTCATCTTCGTCCATCGAGCATCACCCACGCGTCGTCTCGCCATCGACTCGCCCGCCCACGAAAGCGTCACACGCGGTTATCAATCAGTGACGCACCGCTGCTCCCGATTAGTCCTTGTTAAGTGTAGGTTTATAAAAAGTAGAAGCCTTTCGAACTTCGGTACCGATAGTTTCGTATCTATTCGTAGATGCGGAGAGAATGGAGCGTGTGACGTATTCGATACCTGAAACGAGACATAGTCTTATCTTTTTTAAGAAAATTTACGAAAACAGAGA
>JAIFRP010000021.1:2696518-2707711 GCA_032403825.1 Odynerus spinipes | reverse complement strand
CTCTCTTACAAACGTCTCTTATCCGACTAGTGACGAGGCCGCAACCCCCTTAACCACAGTCCCTTCTCGACCCCTTCGCGTGTTCTTCAGGGGAACGCGTGCCGATCCGATGGACGCGAGTATGGACTTAGTTCACGATCTAGTCGCGTGCGTAGTCCTTGTATACGTGCTCGTGACAAATTATTTCTAATTTATTTATACTTTTTTTTTATTATGATCGTTATTTTATATTTTTTATTTGGTATTTTATATGAGTGCTATACGATTGTTATTTCGGAGGTAATTTTTAAGTAGATATTTAATTATCTAAAAGAAATTATTATATATCGATACTTTCTAACAAATGTATCGAAAGATTCCGGAATCGTTGCAGTATCGATCGATCTTTAATTCGAGATGCAACGAATGGTTACAAATGATCGTGTCCGCTTAGAACGGAGCTTTACTACTTGCACTTCTCACCATTTCTCGCACTTAATTCATTATACGAAAGAAATCATGGTTTCTCGATCATCGGAATCGCAAATCCTACGAGTACGATATATGTCCATGAATTTGAAATCGAGAATGAGAATTCTCTAGTCGTGATACGTATGTTGTACACATAAAACTAAAATATCCTAAGCCTCCATGGTTTCAAAAATGTATCGGAGAAAGTTTCATATGGAATTAAGGAAGGAATATTTTGTAGCATTTTATTACATAGCTACTTTGTTAAGAAGAAAAGGTCCATGAGGTATATTAAAAAATTCAGTAATTTAAAACGCATCGCTAACTGCTCGACGAAGTTTTCCACTTTTCATTTACATCGTTATACATATTTACAGGGTGTCCCGTAACAAGTGATAACAACGCACCTCTGTTAAATTATAAAGACAAAAATGTAACAAATATAGAATCAAATTTTAATATTTAGAGTACTTTCTTTTTGAAAAAATCAATTTTAATATTTACCCGTTTAAATATAGTTATCGGAGATGTACTAATATTAGCTAAGTTTATAAATAAGTGTGCGTTAAATAAAAATAATAATTTGTCGAGTAATTGCCGCATTTTTGTTGAAAGTATTAAACCATACCTAAAAGTCCCTACAGTTGCTTATAAACGTAAAGAATGGGTGATAACAAATATTAATTAATATTTGAAACAACTGAATAAAATGTTAAAAGCAGTCTCGTACTAGGATTGTAAGTCGAAAAAATAAATTCTTATTTGAAGATCTAAACCCGTAAAATAATCTGTTCCCTTTGCCTCCCTCTCTCTTTCTCCTACTCTATGCGTTCTTCTTCGAGAATATCTCCAGGAGCGAGTATTATCCTTAGGAGCTATCGCAAGAAGCAGTGCCTCATTATCTTTCGGCTCGGACTTGGAGTAGGACTTGCCGGGCTTATCGAGCCGTAGCCAATGGTCTTCGATGTCGCTATACCAGCCGGGGGTGGCATCGATCCAGGTTCGAAAGCAGATATCAGGATGGCGTATCGTCCCTCCACCACCTCCCATCCTCCTTCGGCTTCGGTTTCTCCGGCACCTTCGCTTCCTCCATTTCCACCAGGCTCCTTCGAAACTTACGAAGCGTTGGGAGCAGCCTTTCGCGTCCTCGGGTATTATCGAGCCCGACACGGAGCCACCGAGGCATCTCCACCACCACCTCCACCATCTCCAACCTCCGGCAGCTTCATCACCATCGTACCGTGCTTCTCCTTCTTCTCTCTCTCTCTCTCTCTCTCTCTCTCTGGCTTCCAATTCCTTGCATCACCATCTCTTTCTCCCTCTCTTTCAACCTCCACCGACTCGTGCACGACTCGACTCTCAAGGCTCCTTCAAAACCACCACCGGCACTAACACGTGCCTCCATTTTCACCTACGTGCTCTTCTCCATTCCACTCTCTTCTCTCTTTCTCTCTCTCTCTTTGTCCGTCTCTCTCGCATACCACACCGTCACGTCATACCGCAACTCCAAAGTCCCGTTGCTTCTTCCATCACTGGCGCCTCCGACACGCCTACGCACCCTTTCTCTCTTTCTCTCTCGCTCTTTTTCTCCCTCTCTTTTACACAGACACCATACATACGTGGCGCACGCCTCCGCGGCAGGTTGGCATACGGATGGATACGGATGTCACGCTAGCAGCGTGCTTCTGCTTCTCTCTCTTTCTATACCCCTCCTTCTCTCTCTCTCTCTCTCTCTCTCTCTCTTTCTCTCTCTCTCTCTCTTTGTCGCTCAGCTTCTCCGCTCTTTTCGATTCTTCCTTCTCTCTTTCTCCTTTCAAAGCGGTGCGGTCCGATAGAGGGTACAAGAGTGAGTGGGATAGCTAGAGAAAAAGAGAGAAGGTGAGAGAGGGTGGAAGGAAAGGAGCGAGCGCGTCGAGGCACCACATCCCTCACGACTGCCATATATACCGCCACTCTACAGTTCCAACCCCGTTTCCACGCCAGGCGGGCTTCCTCGACTCTCGTTCTCTCGTGCTTCTAGAGAGGAAGAGAGAGCGAACGAGCGAGTGAGAGAGAGAGAGAGAAAAGAGAGAGAGAGAGGGTCTCCGCACGCTGGATTTCCTTCTATATTCGTCTCGCTCGCCCGCTCTCGCTCTCGGTGCTGCCAGCGAAACGATATACCGGGTGCTTCCGTAAAAATCGTTTTTACATGTCTTGGATATTGTTCGATATGTTCACCGTTTTCCATATACGCTATCGAAAATATTTTATTAACAACGTGTACTAACTTTGTAATTTTTAGTATGAGCTGTTTCGAAGTCGTCACATGATTGGGAGAAATAAAGGTTAGAAAATAAAATATTTTGATTTCTCTAAATCGAGTGATACCAGGAGACATAATCTCATGAGATTAAATAATACCGTCTATTCTATAATTTTAGAGAGTTTTCTACAAATTAGAAGTCTACAAAAAGAGTGGTCAGTTCGCCAATATATCTATGAAAACTACAAAGAAATTTGGTATGGAAATTAATCGAAGAAGAAATTATTCTCCTGATCATTCATAAGTAATTACGTCCTATCAAAATAAATCTTTTTAAATCGAATCGATCTCAACAAAAATGTATCTTTTTATCCATAAATGAGAGTTCATCGAAATACCGCGTTCTCGCGTCACCCGTTACGTAGCACGAGGAGAGTCTGGCTACCGCCTAACTGCGCGCCACCGAGTTCGAGTCTGGAATGGCTCGAGGACGGGAGGAGGTGGAGGTGGTAGCGAAGGATGGGGTGGAGGATGGGTTGGGGACGCTCGAACGTTTCGGAATCTCCGTTGGCGCTCTTCCGTAAGGGCGACTCTCTTGCGATATTCCGGCAGCCCGAGTTTCGGGGAATCGCGTTGTCGTTGAAGAGCGCGAGGGAGATAGAGAGTGGAAAAAGGCAGAAAAGATAAAGAGAGAGAAAGAGAACGGATGTTCCCTGGGAAAAACGTCGACGCGGGTTTCTTTCAAGGATTTTGTGCTACGATCTTCTCTCGAGAGAACGTTTCTGCTTCCTTAAATACTTTCCAATTTTTATTTTAATCGAAAGGTCCAACGTAATCCATACTTGAAACCCGAGTGATCAGTGATCGATATAAAAAATATCACCGACACATTACTTTTCAAGACTAAATTTTTCTAACGCGTTGAGTGCTACATCGATTTTGCCCAAACTCGAATATCTCTTGATTTTATTTATAACATTCCCCAAAATTAAGATATAGAAGAGTTCGTTATCATATCTTTTATATCGGACCTTACGCTTCTAGCAATTTTGGTTATACCTTCCTCAATAACAATAAATAGTACACATAGATCGAATCAAATGCAACTTTAAAATTGAGTGGACGTCACCGGTGACCTCTCGTGACATTCAACGTGTTAATAAAACTTGATAAAAAAACACAAATTTTTCCAAAATAGCGACTAATACTCATCCGATGCATCGAACATTACGAATCGTCGACAAAGTCGATGATTTGCCGTGTTCCTCGACGTTACTTTTCCAAAGTAGGGTAATTCGCGTAGAGTCAGCCTTTCTAGAAACTGTCCACGTAGGAAAACAATCAAGGTAGATACATGCTGGCATATTTGAAGGTAACTGAACTTGGTTCCGACGTTATCGTCATCGGACTAGTGCTAATTCGACGTCGAACAGACGCGTCGCGACGCTTGGCACTAGCCTGCCTGCCCGCCCTGTCACAGTCGACCGCATTCACGTGCGTCAGCCTGTCTTCGCGCTAGAATATACGTACGTATACCTATATCTATTTCTCCCTCTCTATCTGCTTATGTGAATGTGACTGCCTGGAAGCCCCTTTCGTACAGGTGGAAGTAACACACACACATACACACACGTATGCGCGGGCATACGACGAAGCAGATAGATATGAACGCTCTGTCCTCCGCAGAGCTCGTTTCATCCACCCTCTCTCCCTCTCCCTCTTTCTCTCTCTCTCTCTCTCTCGCACTTTATGCTCACACGGATGTATCCGTCTCTCTCTTTCGCCGTCTATCCCTCGCAGAAGGCAAGGGGCTGCTTCGCTGGTTCGAGCAGGACAATATATTCCGTAGTCCGCTTCTCTCGGCATCGTCCTCCATCCCTCGCTCGTTTCTCTCCCTTCTGCACGAGCAAACGGTAGACACGCTGTCCTCGTTACGCCTCCTATCGCGCTACCGTCGTTGTCGTCGTCGTCGTCCCCAAACGATAACGTCGATCGAGGTCAGCCGGACGTTCGTACGTAACACGTATATATGTATGTATGTATTCTTCTAAATGTGTGTGTGCGTGTGTGCACGCGTCGATCGGAAAGCGACATGATAACAGCTACGGTCGTCAAAACGCACGTGCAGTGCGTGCAGTGTTCTCTCGAGTTGCTCCCCAATCTTTTGGTATATATCAATGGTATATGTATGTGTGTGGCTTTATCTGTTTTTCTGTCGAATAATTCGGTTATGGATCGAGAAAAACTTCTTACTTTCAGGTGAATAGTTTTCGACAAGATTCTCGGCCTATCAAATGGTTTGGAAATCATCGTTATTTTAATATAATAAATCTCCGTATAAGATGGTTAAAAAATTAAGGAAACTTCATACGAGACTACATACGGCGAAATTTTTTTATTTTTATATTACATGAAGAAGAAATAAATTTTCAATTTAATTTTACCTTTTTTGCACTAATTTATATAATAACATATTATTTAGGAATTCAATCACCGCGTTATATGGGGATCTACTGATTTTTCCGCTTTGAATCTGATTTTTCTATTATTTTATAGGAGAACAAAATAAGAATCGCGATATCAATTATTAGACATAAAGATAATTCTAAATGACAACTGCAATAAAAAAGACAAATGAACATTTAGTTTTTTTCGAGTATATATATATAAAAATTCCGAAGATCTAGTATGTACTTACTAAAACTTATAAAAAACTGAGATTCTAAGTATAAAAAATCTAATGTATATAAAACAAGTAATTTTAAAAATAAATTTTAAAGTCAGTATATAACAAATAGATAGTGAACACATTTGAAATATTTGTAAATCAAAAATTTGAAATATCGCATCCGAAAGATAGACCTACTTTCGGTAACACCCGTGAAAGAGTCATAACTTTCCAGTGTAACCACTAAAACAAACCAACACACGTGCTCCTACATACACAGAAAGGAATCAGTGTAACGAGATGGACTTTAAACTCGTCGTTGCCGATGTCTCGGTAGGCCGACGATGGCATCATCCCCTTCGCCACTTCCGTCACACACCCCTCCGCTCGCTTATTTATGGGGTGACATCGGCCAACGATATTAATTTAAGCCCTTAAATACGAGAAACACGCGGCCGACGCACGAGTCGACACGTGTCGCGTCTTGAAAAAAAAGAGGGTGAAGGGAGCGAGGGAGTGAGAAAATGATGAAAAGAATGAGAGAGAAAGAGAAAGAAAGAGAAAGAGGGAGTAAAACGAGGAGGGAAAGAACACAGTGTCAAAGGTGAAACCACGTGACGCGTGCACAGTCATGCTATAATGTGGTTTCATACTTTCGCCTACTTTTTTTTACTCGTCCCTTCAGATAGTGAGTACTGATTTGTTCGGGTTTTGGATAAATGCGATATCCATTACCCGCGGTTAGTCTTTTCTTCTTTAATGACGATGTAATCGATAATTTTCACGAATCAATGATCCGATATGCGTTTCGCGACCGATTTAACGTTTGGGAATGACGTGTGCGAGGAAGAGAGATTTTTAGAAATCATTTATTCCGTCGCAATTGAATTGATCGCTATACCGTTTATTTTTGTAATTTACCATGTAAGTTTAATGACTAATTAAGGTAATTAACGAACACTTATTTATTTAGAATCGCAGCGAAGGTACCTAGTCGGTCTATGCTACATTTTTAATAAAATAACATTTACCAGGCGGATACCTTGTTCTATTTTATAGCGAATTAATCATTCTAACAAAATCCTTCATTTTTAGGGACACTTTTAAACTACAAATAGATACGACTATGAACAAATACCAGCGTTTAAATCGATCGGTACTGTATATTTACACGCAATTACATTTTAATCTATCTAAAAATATAAAAAATATGTAATTTATATTGAATTTACGTAGCAAATTTGCACAGGTTCGCACCAATCAACCCATTTTTATACGAAGGGACGCACAAATATTTTGTAACCAATTTGCAGGAATTACGCAGTAATTATTTATTTATACTTTTATTTTTACGTACATTTCACCCATCCGCTATTTTCGAATCTCTACCCCCCTGTGACGGGGGATCACGTCGAGGGTGAGTAACAAATTCGCCGTCGAAAAAGCGCGATCGATCGATTCGAAACGCTTGTTTCGGTTTTCGAACGGGAACGTAAACACAGTGCGCGTGCATCGAGGAGATGCGTGCGTTCGACCGTGCGCACACGCGCGTGCTTAGCCAAGTGTGCGACCTACGCACGTGCGTGTCGCGCGATACGATCCGAAGGGTGGCTCGTGCATGTGCGCGGCAAGAGCGGCAGGTGCCGAGAGCAAACAGCCTCGTGCACCGAGAGGCTCACTCCCACCCCCTTTTCTCCCTATCTATATCTCTTTCTTTTCATCCCTGTACGAAGGACGCGCTTAAGGGGGTTCACCATTGACTGCGTTTCTAAGGGTTTGCGCCGTGAACTCTTCTAGTCATAATTTTCAACCAATTTTTATAAACAAGAGTATATTTTGTAAGAATTCGAACGCTGGTGATCTATTGTCAAGAACTATGGTAATAACAAAGATGTAAGAAATCTAAATATATGATTCAAATTTGTTGCTTTATAATTCTTTAATAATAATTTCTAAGAGTCTGTGTTAGTTCGAGGGCTTTTGTTTTGACTCTCGATGGTTTATTTAATTTGAATTTCTTATATGTTAGATATAAATAATTAATTTCGATAAGCAACGAGGATCTCTGTGACTATAAAGAAAAATAATTTACAATTATAAATTAACGTTCGATAACGATAAGTTTTGATTATACATACGGAAAAACGTAGTTCTTATCTCATTTCTTTATGGATGTGGCGACGAGTCCGCGTAGGAATAAATTGTGGCTGCTTCCGTCAATTTCGATTCTTTTTATTATTCTGTTTGGTGATAACCCGTTATCGTTCTCGTTGGTCATTGTCAAAATTGCGTCCAATATCGTCCAAAGTATATTGACAAGTTCCGTGCCTCATGTATCACCGGTGGTACACGCTGACATATTTATTTAATACGCTAAAAACATATTTTATAATAACTAAGACTGTAGAATATATTTTCACCAAAAGAATGAGGTATTATAAAAAATGCAATATAGAACAAAGCAAATATGTATTGTGCGATGATATATCAATCTTTAATCAAAACATTAAATGGCCTAAATGAAAAGTCGAAGAAAAACGACTCGGCAGGGAACGCGTTAATATTCTCATCCTTTAGCGATGAGCTCCAATAATTGCCAAAATGTAATGAAATGTCATCGGTAATTAATACTCGGACGTTTATAAAATCGGAACGGAAGCTAAGTACGTCCTTACTGTTTACGTGATGATCGACGACTGCTGAGATCGGCGCACGATACATAACTTATGGAAAACAATAAATTAAGCGTATTGGCGGAGATTGGGTAGACGCTTGTTCCACTAACCAATCAAATGTTATCCCCACAATCTGAATGACAAAAGATTTATGCACGAGATAACCTATTGTGTATAACAAGTTTACTATAATAAAAATACAAAAAGCTTTCATACTTAAAATTTAACTTGTAAGCTCCATATTTCGGAGAGACCTGTTGTTCGTTTCACTGCTTAATCCGAAAAGGACGATTGCGAAGCCGCTAGCTTGCTACGACGCTTCAACTAGGGAGAGTGGGGAGGTGGTACGTTATTAGTCAACGAGTTTAGACAAATAATTGTCTATTAATTATGAGCGTAGTATGAATTTGATCTAACACAATCTTTTTGGAATTTTCAGAAAACACGTAATTTAATTGAAGAAATCGTATCTGAAAACACTTAATATTTAAGAGTAATTTTAATACGATAAGAAACATTTTTTAACAATTAAAAATTTGGTTTATTAAACATATCGTTCTATGTCGTTAACTTGTAGTTTGTAAGTAAGCTCTTTTTTATAAGAAGTGGTTAAAAATTGTAACTAGAAGTATTCATAACACAAATCCTGCTTTTTTACCATTTTTGTGCTAACAAAAATGCAGGCATTGCAGTGCCTTTGTATGTTGGCAACAGACAACACGAAATAAGTGGCCTCTCTATGTCTCCATGCAGTTGTTTGTACGAGTGATGTTGAAAGGAGGAAAATTAGCCTAGACTACAGCTTATCAGCGAAACAAAGCGTCTATGTTATAAAATACTATATAAAAAAATTTGTTCGCTCTTAATTAATTTCAATGTCTTTCCGGATGAGAGTATTAGAAAAAGACTGTAGTTGTCACTCGTCGAGCTCATCTACATACGTTTAATTTGTTTCGTAAAAACACGAGCAGCGGAAGAGAAGATCAAGAAAATCGCGGAAACTTTTGGGACACTCGGTAGGGTTTCCAGACGGTGGTGCACGTTCTCAAGGATCCCGAGACAAGTGGTGGTTGAGCGAGGTGGTGGGTAAAAGAGGAGGAGGAAGCGGAGGAGGCGGAGGAGACGAAGGAGGGACGAGCCGGAGGAATGGAAGCTCGTTGAAGCGGTGGAAGCGAAGGAGGTGGTTGGAGGTGCCGAGTGCGGAGATAGGAGAGGAGAAGAGTGCCGACGGCATTGGACGACGCGTCGTTATCGTTAACGACGGCCACCGATTGTCCCAACGATGCCGGCCGGCACCCCGCGCCAAGCCGACGACGACCGGCGTCGAGTCGCCTTATTGCCGCGATAAATATAAAGCCTACTCTCCGCAAAAGCTTCCATCCTCGTGCCCTTATACCCCTCTCTCTCTCTCTTTCTTTTTTCTCTCTCTTTCTCTCTCGCTCTCTCTCTCTCTTCTCTCGCTCTCCGTCTCTTCCGTTCTTCCACTGTTTCTTATTTCCATCCTGAATGATACTGTGCCTACAGAACGAGCCCCTCCCTCCGTGAGACGAGATTTAGGGTAAGCTAACGCGACCTTTCAGCGCTTGGGAACAAAGAGAAGAGCTTTACGCGTTTAACGTTTCTTTCCTGAAGATAGTATATGCGGAAATATACTATGATTCGTGTTACTATCTCCCACATACCTGTCCTTGCTTCACATTAAATTTTGGGATCCGATTAAATGATCGATTAAAGATCGATTTCAGACGTCGCAGCAAGTAACATGCATATATTTATAATTAAAGACCGATAACAATTTTTTGGTTATAATAAACATTGATATCTCTGTGCAACTTGAACGATTACTCCTCGATAGAGTTGCGAGCAAAATGTATTTTTTATTATTATTAAATTGAATTATGGAACAATGATTCGATCACAAGGGAGGAATGTAACGCCTAAGGAAAAACTGACTTTGAAAATGTCTCCTCCTGAGCATCTCTGCGTGAAACATTAAAGATATTGGAAGCGTGTCGAGTAAAGAGACAGACACACACACACACAGAGAGAGAGAGAGAGAGAGAGAGAGAGAGAGAGAGAGAGATGGAAATAGCGACCCCTTCGTCGTACCTACATCCGAGGGACATTAAAGATATTAGAGGCGTTAAAGAAGATACGCACGCTTGTCGTAGGGTGGCTTGCTCTCTAGGAAGGGCTCGAGATCACGTGCACCACCCTCCATCCATGCTTTACCCCATATCTCTCTCCTTCTCCACGTGCCTGCCCTTTCCCGCGAATGTGCGTGCACACACGCACGGTGCGACGTGCAACGGGACTTGACAACGCGCCAGATGTCACTTACCGTTTTACGCCATTAATGAATAGGCGATTCCCGGCGGGGGCGTTCGCTCGATTACCAAGATTAAAGAGTCGCGCCGCGCTAAAATCGATAAGCGTAATATGGACACGCGAGAGATATTGAGAAAGAAAGAAAGAGAGAGAGAGAGAGAGAAGTATTTTATTCCTTATAGTAACTATGCTATATTATAACACTACTATACCATGCATCAATCATACAACTAAACTATACTATAACATCATTAGAAATTACTATTTTACAATCAATACAATTACACTCAATACAATTACTATTTCGGTCAAAATTTATTTCGAACGCACGAAGATGTTTTTCCAACGTTGGATAATCGAAGGAAGGCGCGATCACTTTCTGCGATGCTCTCTACTAAGAATCTTCTTATTCTAAAACGTGATGTACCTTAAGTTTCGCTAGCAAATGCAGAAATAGTAGATACGATATTTAACGAACGCGATACATTTCTCTCTTCGTCGGTTGGATACCTCGGGAAAAAAGGAAAACAGGATGACGCAGACGCCCAGAGAACTCGTCATCGAGCTGGAGCGCGAAATCGTTTTTATTATATTTCGAGAAGGGCGAAAAGCGCTCTCGATGCGCATTCAGCATCGAAAAGCGTCACTTCGTAGCCACCCGTAGTGTGAAACTGTTGGAAGCATCGTCGCTCGCGAGCTGCCAGCTTCCGTTCCGCTGCCTCCGGTTCCTCGCACACATTCGCTCATACAAACATACACGTACACACGCGAAAGGAATACAGGATCACCGGCAGCAGCAGCGGTAGCAGCAGCAGCAGCAGCAGCAGCAG
>JAIFRP010000021.1:2676406-2686408 GCA_032403825.1 Odynerus spinipes | reverse complement strand
GTGACTCATCGCTAGTGCAATTGATCCGCAACAATATCATATATATATAATTTTATTTTATATATTAAAAGAATACTGTAACCTTTTAAATAAATAAATTAAATATGCAATTGATACGTCATTCGTATCTGGGTGACGTGGCACTCAAAGTGTTAATGACTTAAGAAAGATATCGAAACAACGATATATGATTTATTTCATTTTTAATATGATTAGGTGTTATTTCGTATCGATGTACGAAGAAACAGAATCAAATAGTTTAGATAAAGATTTTTTCAGAACAAAGAATTCTAGCATCTTTATTTTATTATTTTAACGCATTCGAAATCAATGGCACAACATATGCATCATCAGTGTCTATTTAATCTAACCAGTGACACATCATACATGTAAAGTAAACAAATTCGTGTTATCAATCAATATTAAAAAGAAATCTTACAGAGAACATTGTGCGAAATTAAAAAATGGTATTCGTTTCGAGATGTTTGATATTACACAATGAAAAAGGTCAGCATGACCACTATCGGTCAGTTCAACAGAAAAAATATTGGTCCCTAGGGATTCTCTTCCGGTTAGCGGTCAATTTTAAATGTATTAGCAATAGTTTGCTCGGATATATTGTTTCTTGAACGAATTGACCGACCGTTTAATCTAGGAAACTTTTATCGAACTAAAAGTATGGAGTTTTTCATTCTATCGCCATTTTTAATTGCATTCTATTATTTTAATAAAACATACGCTACTAGAACATTACAAATTATTCTTTATATTACGTTGTAAGATAAATAAACTCGGTTGTAAGAATGAACATATGCTAATTCTAAAAACTTTATTGGGATTAAGTCAACCAATTGTCTTTAACCCATTTGCATCATTATGATCCCATTTCTGGTCAATAATATACGTACGTAATAATATCTTTGAGATTTTTTCTTTCTTACATAATTTTTATAAGGTTTTTGTTTCTATTTTTTCTTATTAGAGTGCACTAAGCTTTACGTAGTCAACACGCGATAAGTATATGTACAAATTACCGAAATATGTATAAAATACTGAAATATGAATTTTTTTTTTACTTCTTGAAGTATTTTTACATAAATATAATAAAAGAAAAAGTAATCATAATTTCTTTCTTATGATGCAAATGGGTTAAAACGAGAAACTGTCATAAGTAACAATGGAAATGTCATAACTGATCAAATGTAATTCTTTAATTTTTTAATAAATATAACAATTATTAAATATAACCAAACTTATTTACGTTACGACCCAATATTATTTTTCGAAAAAGATCGGAAAGCTTGTTCGTTTAATTACGTCGAGATCTAGAAAAACAACTTTCCCGAGAAGAAAGAAAATCAGTGCTCGAAATTAGAAGAGAACTCGCAAGTTCTCCGGCATCGGTGTCCTTTCATCCGCGCCATAAATCACGAGGTCCTTGATCCAAAGACCGTGGGCAACTGCGCCGGAAGTAACCCCGGAAAGATATCTAGCCGTGCCATCGTTCATTTCCGTGCAGCCTCCACTTGCCCGGCACTTTCCTCTCGCGCCAGCTTTTACCCTGGAGATTTCGACGTAGCGTACACATACACATGTACATGAAAGAGTTCCTCGTGCTTGCACGTGCGTAGCCGTAAGTACATAGGTACGTATACACGAATGTGAACGAAATTCGGTCTGTACGTTCGCATATACGTGGTGGCGCTTACAGAAAAAATAGATCCACGCTCAAAGTAAACTGTGAAATATAGTACGGGATATACGTAAGTTTGCTCTTGTTATAATTTTTGCTCTCTCTTGTATTTATGTATATTGTATATGCAATACCAATGATAGACTGGAAAAAGTTCTAGTTTTTTTTTTTAATAATTTAAGTTTAATGTCATCAATTACATGGTTATTAGCGACATCTTAGGGTAAGTGGGAATAATTTACATTATCTGATTAATCAGTTTTGTTTCCTTAATAAATTCAAGTAGATCTCGTAGTGTCTTGTTTTTTAAGTTGCCTTTAAGTGTAGTTACTAAGTTGTCTTTATCGCGCAGTAAGTTATATTTAATGCATTGGAGGATTAGATGTTCAATAGATATCAAGGAGTCGCATTGTTCACAGTAAGGAGGTTGATTTTTTGATATTCTAGTTCTAGTGCTTTATTAGAACACTTTATGCGTAATCGCAACGATAGAGACGTAAGAAGAAATTTACTAT
Source organism: Odynerus spinipes (assembly GCA_032403825.1). Classification (NCBI taxonomy): domain Eukaryota; kingdom Metazoa; phylum Arthropoda; class Insecta; order Hymenoptera; family Vespidae; genus Odynerus; species Odynerus spinipes. Next base: position 2,684,200 of record JAIFRP010000021.1, on the reverse strand, counting down.
AAATCCTGTTACGCGTTTATCGTGTATCATTTAAATCCTGTTACACGTATCGTCCATTTTCTGTTAAAATTCATAACATTATTTACATCATATTTTTGCTTATATATGTATACATACTGCAATCGTTATGGAGGAATGCAGGCGTACAATAATTTTCTTCGAAAGATGCATTTATTTAACAGTAATCCGAAACCAACGATCGCGAATTATTCCCATTCAATTCTTCTTTGTATTGGCATTGATGAAAATATTAAACTCGACTATTTTCTCTATATTGTAATATTTTGATGTACCATTCAATCGTTATTTTTCTTTTCCAATTTTCTGCTAAACTTCGATCCATGATAGAGGTTGGTTGATTCCGTATGGAGAATTTTTTTTTAAATATGCTACATCGTAATGCTATGTGAAGTAAAAAGATCGTCATGTTCCCACTTTTATTTCCGATTTGTCACAAGAAAAAGAAGAGTACGAAAAGGAAGACTCTATCGTATGCTCAAAGAGACACTCTGATTAACACTAATCTTACTTCTGGAATACTTCATAGAAAGATTATTAGAATATAACTCTGATTGTAACAAACAAGAATCAAACATATCATGACGTATTAAAATGATAACTACGATATACATATCCATAACATGATATGATATATTGAAATTAATATCATGTATCCTAGAACTATGAATGTACCTACTATAGATAAAATTCGCATAACATGATACTTTGAGAATACGATTTCCACGTAACACGTTCTGAAAATTGAGGAAAAATTAAATGTAGGCTAAAAACATTGAAGTCCTCCTAATAATTTTAAAAGAGCGTCATCTTATTTTGAAATTATCGAAAGAAAGCACGGACGGTCCTATAAATCATTATATTTTCTCGTACTAAAATTGCGCGTGTTTCGGTATTGAGGGAATAGAAAATCCTAAACAGAAAGAAAGAAGAATAGAGAAAATGAAAGAAGGAGAAAAAACATAGGTGGTATAAAAGGCAAGGAAAAGGAGAAAGAAGAATAGCGCGTGGTGGTGCAGCAATCCGCAGATATCTACCTCGGCTGTCCCTGATTACGTCGCTAGCTCTCTAATTACAGAGAAACCTACAACGATACTCGACTCTAGCCGACTTCGCCAGCAGCGTTCGTGCGAACCTTCGAACTCGAGCCTTATCCCGGAAGACGAGCGAGGAGAACGGAAGAGGTTAACGGATGAAGCAAACCAGCGTACCGAATTTTTGGCTTCTCAAATATTGCATGGACTTTCCAAGAAACGGCCCGGCACGCATAAGTATTAGATTGTAACCTAAATAAGTTCGGTTGTAAAAATGAACATATTCTAATTCTAAAAATTCTACTCTGATGGTATTAACCAATTTTCTTTAAAACGGGAAACTGTCATAAATAACTGATTGAATGTAACTCTTTAATTCGTTAATAAATAACCGAATTATTGAATATAAAGAAATTTATATATAATCACAATCCAATATTTCTTATCTTCCTTGTGGCTTTTACATTTCCTCGTTAAACGACGAATTTTATATGTTTTAACAAATAAACATAACGTAAAGAAGTAGATGCTTGTTAGTATCGTGTCCAAAAAGTTGCCAAGTGTATGTAAAATACGAAATGTTACTTATCTAACGATAAATCGCTCTGAGATCATCGAAAGAGTATTCGAAATTTCTACCAAAAAATTAGACCTTTGAAAAAGAGCCGCGTAGAAGACTGCTGCATACCGGGTAGACGCGAAAAGTAGCATCGACCATTTAAATACGGTTATAATCGAGAGGTCGACGAGGAAGAAGAGGAGAAGGAGTAGGAAAAGGAAGAGTAGGTGTATCCCCGAGGCAAATAGAGTCTCGTCTTCCTCATCCGCCCGATTTCATCCCTTCTCTAGCACCCTTCCACACCCCTTTCCTCGCTCGTACTCCCCTAGGAGAAGACGATGGCAGGCAGGTTCGTACAGTCAGGAAATTGCGACTACGAGGTAACTCCTTTTTTCCTCTCTCTCTCTCTCTCTCTCTCTCTCTCTCTCTCTCTTTTCTCTTGTATTTTCTTCGTCCCTTTTCTCGTCTTACTTTACTCACTGCTTCGATTGTTTTCTAATTTCTAAAACAAATATAAATGCGTTTGCTACATACTCTCGAATATGCTTAAAGTTAACTAAAACTCCTTCAAATAAATGTCTATACTTTATACAATTTACGCAAATCTTGATTATTAGATCGAATTAAAATCGAAGTCTTATTAAAACAAAGGTACTTTACATTTTCTATGTATTTTTACACAAAGAATCATCTTATCAACTGAAGAATGGAAATGAGAAAGAGCAAAAACAAAGTTTTTAGATAATCGAGGAAAAAAGAATAAAATGAATCTATTAATCTATTATATTTATTTAATTTATTAATTACTCCCAGAACTTCAAATTTTAAGTCTGCCACTTAGGACTTTCCTTAGGCTATAAAGCATGGTACTTACAATATCTTAACGTCAAAAACTCGATTCTGAAAAAAATGGCACTTAGGCCCTTTCTAATTTCCCCTCTTCAATTATACTACCTTATTACTATACAGCCTGCACATAGGTACACCATAACTGAAATTTATACCCATCACGGAGATCGAAACGAAAAGAAAAGCTTTTCGCAATTTCAGTCACGCTTTTCTTTAAGACATCGAAGAAGTCTCTTCGGAGATACGCGAAGTGCTCCCATGCACAACCGCCAACGACTTTTCTGACTGGTACGTCGGCTGGCACTACCCTTGGGTGCACGCGCGCGTTCGTTCGCTCAAGGGATGCACTCACCCCTTGGCAGCATTCAAGTGGAATCAGGGACGAGGCTGGTCGTTTCAAGGAAGGGATAAATCCGTGGTGTTCCATGCTAACCCCACGTCGGAGTCGCGGCAATCACTCCGAGCTGCCTTTCAACGCGGCTTTCGTGGGACATTGTCCTTCCTACCCTACCTTCTCTCCCTTTATCCTACTTTCTTCTGCCTTGCCCTCTTATCAGCACACGCTTCTCTTCTTCCTTCTCGAATCTCACGCATTTTGGGTAACGTATCGAGGTAGCTTCTTTCTTTACAAAATTTGAACGCAAAATCGAAATAGGTAGGTAGGTAGTCTAAAAGTTTATCCAACGAACTAAAAATAAGTTTTACTTCTTAAAGATAGAAATATGCTTCGTAAATGATGTAGAAATAGGTCCAATCTAGATAAGTCAATTTCAGTATTCACGTAAATCAAGAAACATACATCTTCTAGTTTATTCATATTCCTTCATTTCCATCTCATCTCATTTGCGTTTATTTTCTGCATTCATCGCGTGCACCATCCATTTTGAGTTTCGAAGTTTTATCATTTTCGTAAGCGACACTCGACTAAAAATTTTTTACGGCTATTTCGACGCGACACCGAAGAGATATACCCTATTAGTAGGAGAAAGTTTACCGTCATCGATATACCCCTTTTCCACGGATCAATAGCTTTTAGAAGGCGCACCGGAAGTATCCTCAAACTAACCCCAACCACAAATGTTTCCGTCAGACGTGCCCACTCTCTCCTCGAATTTTCACGAGGCATCCCTTTGCGCTCTCGCGCGTCTTAATCACCCCAACTCGAAATTCCGGAGGAGTTCGGAATTCCTTTCGGTGAGGGTTAAACCACACCCCCTTTTAGTCGTTCACCTAGATTTCTAACAGTTTTCTCTTTGGACAAGAAAAGAAAAGAAGACGTTTCACATCTTTCCTACTTAAAAAGTACTAAATTACTCGCCATTATTTTCTTTCCGGATAATCCTTCAGTACTTATCGATAATTGGTATCATATAAATCGATAAACCAAACTCAGCAGATTACGATTCTGTACTTTATCCGAATCACATTCTTTTGATATAATGCGATGCCATAACGATCGATTTTTATATACAGATTGTTTGATATTAATAAAACTTAGGTAGGTAGCTTTTGTACAGCACAGTATTGTGAGATTATGATTTTGATACAATACGGGCTAAAAATTGCGCGTAACCCTCATATGACAAGGTACTTTGAACACTCGTATAATACAAAACTTTGGATGATATTATTATTATTTTACATGCATATAAACAAATTTTGTTGAATACGATTTTGTTTAACACGATTTCGTTTTATATGGTTTTAATATAGTTAATCGAGTTGTTTAGATTAAAGTGTATTTAAAATTTAACTATTTGATAATAACTAAACTACGAACGTATTTAAATTATAGTAAATTTAGGACTAAGCAGACAGATGATTTTTTTAATAATAATGCGACTCATAAAACCAAGACAGAGATAGAGAGAAAGAAAAAGAGAGAAATAGATAGATAGATAGAGATAAAGATAAAGATAGAGAAAGAGAGAGAGAGAGAGAGAGAATCTCCATTGTACAAAAAAAAAAAGAAATTAAAAAGAAAAAGAAAGATTGAGAGTCGCCCACTTTTTGTCGAATATTATCGGAAAGCGAAACGATCGATATCGTCCAAAACTGCGGCAGCCTTTTCTCTTTTCTCTCTTTCTCTCTCTTTTTCTCCCGGTATCCAGCGTTAATATCCAGACGCGACTCGTTCGTGAGAGAAACTCGTAGAGGAGTGGAAGAGGGTAAAAGTGGGGAAAGAGGTAGGAGGAGCGGTGGAAGGGCGGGCGGCGATGACTCGGGGGCGGAAATGGAGCAGTTCGAGTCCGGCGGGTCGACGGACCACCCCCTTCGACCACCCTCGACCACCCTCGACCACCCTCAACCACCGTCAACCTCCCACTCCACGCGGCCTCCGCTTGCCACTCCACCCACACGACGAGCACTCCCAACGAGCCGTTCAAGTGGAGAACCGCGGCAGCGAAACGAGGGACGGCACGAGCGCGTTCGAATATAATATACTTAGTGATCGAAAAAAAAATGCTAGGAAAAAATATCTTCCTTTTATAGTTCAGATTTCTTCCAGGCGATCATTTTTATGAATAGAGTTACGCTATTTTGTTATTCGTTTAAAATTACTTTTGTACCATCAGTAAAATTAGAAAATTTTAAATGTTATTAAGAAATCTGTATTGTTATTAATTTTATTGTATTTAGATGCTATCGTATATCGACGGGTATAAATGAAAGTTTAGTAGTCAAAGTATTATTTTTTGGAGAACACCCGGTATAGGAGAGCGCGTATCGCTTGATACGCGTTAAAGGAGACCGTGGCTTAAAGAGGATAAGACCGAGCGATTACTTCACAAATTCGAAACATCGAACGTACGATGTATCGTGATAACTCTTATCTCCGATATTTAATACACGGATTTGTGAGAGAAAGAAGAACGTAAAAAAGTGTTGCAAGCCTTTATTATAAATCATTCACCTATATCGCGCTTAGCAAATTTGCGTTAGAAGAAAGTGTTACCACTTACTATACTTCTTGAACAAAGAAATAAAACAAAGACCGTGCTTTTAGCGATTAATATTATAAAAAAAACACCAGCAAATTTTAAGAATATATAATACAAAACAAAGTAATATCTATATATCACACATGCCCATTGATATATAATAATAAATTTAAACTATACACATGACACCGTTATTTGAAAACTATGAAATCTTATATGGTCATATTTTTCAAATTAATGCACGATATGTTTCAGGGTCCCTAATAAATTAAAACACAAGAGTACGATATGCGACTTTGAAAAGTTTAGAAGTTCTACACTTTATACATTCGCACGTTCACGCATACATATGTATATACATGATATATTCTTCGAGAGGGAAATTTAGAGCGAGAGATAGGAGCTCCCACTTTTTTCAAATTCGCGTGGGTGTAGTGGCGAAGGATCGTCTGGCACCGAGGACAAAGGAAGGAAGATGAGGGAAAGGAGAAAGGCGGAGAAGAAGAAGAAGAAGAAGAAGAAGAAGAAGAAGAAGCGAGACTCGCCTTCCGAATGGATCAGCCAAGGAACATTTCTATTCCACCCACGCGCCACCGAGACGCGGACGTCTGTTTTCGCTCGGTGCGGCTTCCGGCGCGGTGCGTCTTTCCGCTTGCGAACTGCCCAATCAGGAGTAGTAGACCGTTCTCTCTTGGTATGTAAGACTCGGAAGCCCTGACCGCCTTCGCTTTTCTCGTTAAGAACCATCCGGGCTTTGTTTCTTTTTTTTTCTTTTTAAGGGAACGTCTTTTTCTCGTTTTCCGTGTTTTCTCTTCCTCGGAACACGTTGTCTTTCGTTCAGTCGATATTTAAACAAAAAAGTTCTTAGATTTTAGAATTGTTTTTATCGTCACAAGATGTAAAGGCACGATGAAACCGAGAAGATTTTTTAAAAGGCAGATAACAAAAGGGAGAGATAAATATGGATATAGATAAACAAAAAAGGAAGAATGATAGAGAATCATATACTTAGTTTAATAAAATTTCAACTTTTCTCTCTCTCTCTCATGCTCTCTTTCTCGAAGTAGGTACATAGCTATCTAAGTAGCCGAATACTCTCGGTACGAACTTAAAATCATTATATTAATTACATGAGGAATAGTTTGTCTCCATAAAGTCTCAATGCAGATGGAAACGAACACAGAGAGAGAAAGAGAGAGAGAGAGAAAGAGAGGAAGAGAGAGAGAAAGATAGAAAGAGAGAGAGAGAGAGAGACTTTGAGCGAATACTTTTACATAAAAGGTTTGGTTCTCTTCTGAGAGCATACTTAAGGATTTCGAATAATTTCGGTCCTACCGGTCGATTATACTTCATCGATCACGTTGAAAGGAATCGGGGAATAAAGGGAGCAAGGAGAAGCGTCTCGCGTTGAAAACGCGAACGTGGTGAGTCTTCGGCAGCTATCGGCGCATAAATTTTCAGTTTTTCCTTTCCGAAGGACGAGCGAACGGTCGTCGGGTCCATCGTCGTAGATCCTGTGGGACGTTTCGAGGGATCGAACGATAGGACGTTCGCGATTCCGTATTCCTCGAAGGTTCGAGTTTCGCCATGTGAGATAAGGGACGGTATAAGGGATAGTGAAGGGACGTGTGTAATTCGATCAGACCCTTCGCTTAAATGGCACTTTCCATCGGTAAAACGACCAGCCCCCCACTCTCCCCCCCTCGCTCTCTCTTTTCTCTTCACGTCAATTTTCCTCCTCTCTCGTTCGTCCTTTCACGAACTGCGAACGATCTAAGGACGTCGTCGACACACTTCGTCGTTCAGACGAGATGAAGAGAAAGATGATTCGTTAACGAGAGATAAATCGTAAACCCGCATTTTCGTGGTTACGTATAATAGAACCTCGACTGTTCGGAAATGATAAGAGGAACAAAAAGAAAGAGATATTAAAAATTAATTATTCCCATTACTTTGTAAACGATCTTAATTTTTTTTCTAGAAAAACTAAAATGATTACAATCGATCGTTTTCTTTAAAAAAACATATTCCCTCGGTAAGTACATTAGAATCTTTGCATATCTATGGATACGTTCATACGTGCACATCTATAGAAAAATATTCGCGTTCGGTAACAAAAGTCATCGTTACGTGTCCATCGGTCCATCTTCATCGAATCCAGTCGCATCCTTTCGGCAGAATTATTACTATGAAACTGATGGCCGGACGGTATATCGATTAATACTCGGTCTTTTCCCTTCCCATTCACATTCAGATAACACTTTCAGAGCGTCCGTGCGTGATACGCCATTTGTAGGATGATCGCGATCACAGTACGATTCTCGTTTTCAGCCATTTACAGGACGAAGTGGCGAGATACTAGGAGAGGGTTTTGCAGAGCGAGGGGGGGGGG
>JAIFRP010000021.1:2620097-2660004 GCA_032403825.1 Odynerus spinipes | reverse complement strand
TCTCATTTCTCGATTCGGCGGCTCTTTCTCACGGCGGAATTCCTTTGATCGCGATCACGCATCCGACCGCCGAGAAAAGAGACGAAGGACCTGCCTCAGCGATACCGCCTAATTAACATACGTGAAACGAGACGCGTGCACTCTCTCTTTCCCTCTATCCATCTTTCTTTCGTACATGCTTACGGTTATGCTACCCATATCCGTTAGTACGTGACTCAAATTCCGATAACTCTTTGATCCGATCGCAGCATCCGAAAGGATCCATTTCAAGGACGATCAATGAGAATGGAAGAGGGAAAGTCGGCTATCGAACGCGCTTTGACTTTAGTTAAGCAATAAAAGAGACTGCTATATCAAATAAATAAGTAGAGAGAACGAGAGAAGAGGGATTGTGTCTGTATGTTATTTATTTAAAGTAATTTAGTAATTACGGTCACTAAAAGATTTGCAATAAGGCAATATCGAATGGGAAATGAATAAATTGCATAGAAATAATCTCACCGCACACTTTTCTTTTCTCGACGATTGGTGGAGTGCCGATTTGTTAGTAGATATAGTGGTCGAGAAGTTATAGGAACTTTAGGACACATATACAGGGTGTCCCAGCTAAATGGGATCACCTAAATATCTCCGTTGTTTACAATGTTATGAAAAAACTTCAAAGGAAAAAGTTGTACTAATTCAAAAATTAATCTAGTACATTTCCATGAAGCATAGAAACAAAATATATCACGATTTGTGCATGTAGCAGTATTATTAAATATAGATATAGATATATAAGTTAACCAAAATATTATTTCTATGTACCTAGTACTGTTATTGATTCTTATATAAATTCTTACTATTAACAATAATTACTTTTATTAATTCATTCTAAATTTCCCCAAAAAGTGAAAAGATACAATTGATAAATTCATTACAAAAAAAGACGCCCTCTCGAAATTCATTTTACTCCTTTTCTCAACGACTTGCGAGTCTAACAATTAACGTAAAAATATCCGATTCTTATTTTCCCAAGTGCTTATGCACCGGTGACAACGATTCCGCGGCATGCAGTTTATACTTAACGGAATAAACTTGAAACAATGTATTGTACATACATACGCGAGAGCAAAGCCGGTAAGCAAGAAAAAAGAGAAGGGAGAGGCACAAACGAGAGGATGAGTTCCAACGGTTTCACTAATATTATCCACCTCTTCGCGTTAGTGGTATGTACGTACCACGTACGCGACCAGGAAGTAACGTCGGTGCTTTATTCTCTTCTTTTTTCCTCTCTTTTTCTTTCATCTCACTCTCCCTCCCTCCCTCCCTCTCTCTCTCTCTCTCTCTCTCTATCTCTATCTCTATCTCTCTTTTCCTTTTTTTAATAGTTTTTACGGACGAGACCTCGGGTTGCACCGCGCTCCATTCGGCGCAGCCATTTTTTTCGCCCCGACAAAAATGCACTCTGAGAATATGACAGCGGAGGGGTTGAAGTGCCAGAGAGAGGTAGAGAGGATTCCGCGAAATGAAGCCATTTACTTCCGGCTAACGTTAATATGCCTGCACTTTTCCTTTTACTTTGGACTTTTTGGTCCAAAAGAGAGAGAGAGATTGAGAGAGAGAGAGAGAGATCGTTTATCGTGATGTTTATTTATATCCACACATCTTTTGTCATATATTTAACACGCTGATTACCATATCACCCCAGTTCAGTTAAAAGCGTTGCGTGCGATCGAAGCAAAGTAGTCGTTGATGCGTGCGCGCGCGTGTGTGTATAAAGAGAATAGAGAAGTCGGAGGAACGAGTGTCAAAGAATGGGCAGAGAGTTTCGAGACGTTAACGAGAGTATTGCGAGATATCGAGAGTACCGTAGATCCTCATATAACGCGGTGATCAAATTCCTAAATAATATGATATTATGTTAATTAGTTTAAAAGAAGAAAATTAAATTCGATATATTATTTTTTCTTTATACGTATATTATAAAAATAAAACTTTCTCATCGTATGTCGATTTGTATGAGGTTCCCTTAATTTTTTAACCGTGCTATAGGGGGATTTACTGTATTGCGAATATTGCGAGATATTAAGAAAACCGTGAAACTTTAAAGAGAGAGAGATGATGATGATGATGAATAACGTTTATTAGCATTAAGCTATATATTACAAAAAATTTACAGTACAATATGATATAAGTACAATATGAGAGAGAGAGAGAGAGCGCAAGTGTGTTAAACTTATTTAGACTATTTGAGACACTACATATACATATATGTATAATAAAGATATTTTATTTAGTTAAAACAAGGGAATCATCATTGCACGTCGATAAGGCCCTACAATAACGATAAAAGCACGATCATCGAATATCAATCAAAACTCGATAGTGCAAACGATAGCAAGGAAAAAAAAATCGAAACACAAAGATTCACGGCTCTGCCTCGATGGACGGAGCACGAAGATTTTTTGACGACAGAATAAAACGAAACGGATACTCTTTTGCCGGAGCTCGCGTTGCCAGCCGATAACGAAATTAATTTCGCGCGTTTTTCCAGGCATACGCGAACGAGAAAGGGTTGGGGGAACGAGGAAGGGGCAGAGGAAAGAATAAATCGAGTTCTCCGAGTAAAAATTGTGCTCCTCTTTCGTTCGAAATTCCGGCTCGCTCCTCTTCAGGAGCGTAGCGACGGTCACCAGGTGCCACTGGGGGATCGTTCCCCCTCTTTCCCAAAGAGCAGATTACGCTTGGAGCTGCCAGCCGGAGCGGTATTACTCCTCCTCATCCTCCAACCTCACCCTCATCGCCAACGTCAACGTCGTCGGCGTCGTAGTCGTGCTACGTATTACTATAGCACACTGCCAGCATCGTCATGGAAACGCAAAGCCTCGAAAAATCATTTCGACGTCGAGCGCCGGCCGATAGTGAAAAAAAAAGAAAGAGAGAGCAAGGAAGAGAAGGCCAGAAGCTTCGAGAGCACGATCGACAAATGTCGCGATGGTGTACGGAAATTTGCGAAAAAAAAAAATTATACGTTATCCGACTGGACATACCGACGATGGAACGCGTCGTCGAAATGATTTGACTAAAAATTTCGTGATCTTTTCTTCTGGGCTTACTTCGCTCGAGAATTAAATCTCTGTCGAAGAAATGCGACGAAGCAGTAGATTTTAACATGTGCTTTATGTATTGCCTATTAATTATATATTATATTTTAATTTCTTTTAGATTGAAACGTAAGTAAGTTTGGTTGCAAAAATAAGCGTATTTTTATTCTAAAAATTCTATTCTACCGGTATCAACCAATTGTCTTTAAAATGGGAACGTAAGTCTTTAATTTGTTAATAAATAACAAAATTATTGAATATAACCGAACTTATTTATGTTAGACCCAATATTTAAGATGTAAAATAAACGCGTTTATAAAGAATGCAATTTTATCCGAAGCCTCACGCACACTTACATAATATAAAAATTGCTATCGATTCGAAGCCAATTCGATCGTTTTATAGAATCGATTAACCATCTTAGATTTAAAAAATCTTTCGTTTTCTTACGCAACATCTTCTCCAATGAGATCCCCATCCCAATTTTCGCTTCGTCTCGCTCTATACGCGACGCATTTACACAAAAAATTTACGGTTAGTCATAACGCCGTGCGGCGAGGTCACCGCAGGAAAAACTTTATTCCTCTCGCAAAAGGCTCCTTCCTTCGCTCCTTCCTTCGCTCCTTCCCTCGCTCCTTCCCGTTATCGTCCTTTCCTCTTCTTCTTTTCCTCTCTCTCTCTTTCTCGCACACACTCACTTTCTCTCCTTGTCTGTCTTTCATTCTTATTGTCGTTCTTCTTTCAGCAAAGACTTCGCCTCTTTCTGTCTTCTCGCTCTCGAGACTCTTCTTCTCGCACGGGTACGCGGCTATCTCCTTCTAACGCGAGAAACACCAAGGCAAGAGGCAAAAGAGAGAGGGGGAGGGAGAGAGGGAGAGAGAGAGAGAGAGAGAGACAGAAACGATAGGAAAATGGAAAGAGGGAGGCTACGGTGATGTCACACTCTCGGTACTTGACGCTATCTCGGTGGCTTGCTTTCCACGCTATATAGACGTATACTTGATATACCCGGTGTCGAAAAAGTCACCATTTTTTCGCCATCTCCATTATGTTGCGCTATCGATATCGGCTGCAGTTTAAATCAACGAGAGTTTGCTTGTAACTTTTTTGTCAACGTGTATAAATATAAACACGTAACATTTGATATATCGTGACTAACGAGAAAAAATTGATTTATAATAAATAAATTAATACGCACAGTCTATATTTAAAATAGGTTATCTGAATTATCTCGTACCTTTTTTTTAACATAACAATAGTTCAAAACATTTCTGTTTTTTCAACAACAAAACCATTATTCGGATAACTTCTTTTTAATAGCTCATTTCGTACACTCTATCTTCGATATACCTACCCCCACCCTCTCTCTCTCTCTCCCGCCCATCATGTACTAACTCTTTTCCTATCCTACGAGCGTTCTAAAACCGTCCGAACGATAAAAAATGTCATTCTCATTATCGTCAAGTTTCGAAGTACGAGGAATTTTCGCAAACGCGTTTCGCCATTTTGTACCCTTACGACGAATAACTTCCCAACGTTGGATCTTAGCTCCCCCCGTCGACGTCGTTGTCTTCGTTGTAGTCATTGGCGCAACGAAGAGCGCTCGTAAAGAATCGAGAACGTAAAAACCTGGTTTATACCCGGTGTCTCGACGATCACCTGTCTCGGAAGTCAAGATAACGAGCGAGCGAAGGAAGAAACACGAATGCGCACGCGCCTCGTAACGGCTGACTATTTTCCTCTCGGACTATTCTCTCCGTCTCTTTCTATCGCCGCGCCGCGAACGATAAAACTTCGTTCGCCTTCGCAATGCCGCTCGACGAGTTTCTACTTTCTTGCTATTTCTTTCCGATTATCGAGCGAACGCGTCAGTCTGTACGAATTTTATACTTCACAGTACATAGACGCTTCATCAACCGGCTTCTTCGTTAACGCTTCTTCTTCTTTTATTAATTAGATCTTTCATCGGTCAAACGGTTGTCCGAAATGTGAAGGATATTTTAAATTTCCTACCACTGTCATCGTATCGTTATTGGTAAATCACAATCATCGTAGATACTATAATAGTTTTTCGATCTTTCGTATCCTATGAAATTTGAATTATCGAAAAGAATTATTCAAAGTTACGGTAGTCGAAAAACTCGTTAATTTAATAAAACCCATATTTCAAATCTCGTGGCAATTCTTTGCAATGTATAATTAGATCCCGAGTAAATTTCTTGCAATCCATACATTTTACCGAATACCCTCGCACCGCTCGAAAGAATTCTCGGATCCCTTTACGACCACGCGACATACCCGACGAACGAATTGCAAACGTAGGTTCGAAAAAAATCGTAACACCCAGCCGTCGCACCCTTGCGATTTTGACCCCGCACACGAAACAACCCCTCGTTTGTATCCGGTTGCCGAAGATATATCGGGTGTAAAGAGTCCTCGAATACTTCTGCACCGTCTTCTCATGCTCGACCCCTCGTGTTCGCCGAACCGCACTGAACTCTCCATCCCCCTCCTCTTCCTCCTCCACCACCACTTCTTCGACGTTTCCTCTTCGCCTCCTGCCGATCGCATGGTCAAACGCCGCTTTTTATCGCTTTATCATCTCTCGGCAACGGGCTCGATCCGCAATTTGTCTCCCGCGCCGAGGTACTCCTCTTTTTTTCGAAGTTTACTCTTCCGTGTTCGTCTATGAGAGCGGCGGCGACAAGAGGGGTGGTATATGGTGATGCCGATGACGGTGGGGGGTCGGGATGGGGGATGGCGCAAGAGGCGACTCCGATCCAACAGGGGTGTTTATTGAATTCCGACGCGATCCATTATTTGCGGCTTGCTGAATCCGAGCCCACGGGCAATAAATCGTCCGAATCCGTGGGCCCAACAAAGGGAGGAGGAGAGAGGTGGAGGGAGGAGAGAGGAGATGGAAGGGTGGACTCGAAGATCCACGTCGGCGGCTCCGAGTCCCCTGAAAACGCTCCGGGGAATGGTTAAGCGGCACTTCACTCGGAAGGACTCGATGCTTAAGGGCGCCTCGAGTACTTCTCGCTGGCCTCACGAGCCACGGTTTATTACCGAATCACCGGTGATGGCCTTGCCGACGTGCTAACGCGTCCAGCGCTCTTTTGCATTTATCGATTTGGATATTCGTAACGCGTTCTACGTTTTTCGAGTAAAAATCTCCATGTTTTTTTATAATACATACATATATACAACACACACGCGTGTATATAAATATGTGTATATAGATACCATAGTTACATTATTTTTATACACGTTTTTTCTTTATTATATTATTCAGTTTTAAGGTACTTTTTTATTAAATGCAATATACTAGTGAGCTGAAGCAAATAGGTACTATTAAATTACAGAAGGATTAAAAATTGTATGTTATTTCAAATTATTATCGATAGTGTACAAGTGTTGCTGCTATTCGTCATACTCGAGACATTCTGAACGCGATGTCTAAGTAAAATGATGCCCTTTGTTCGAATTTAATTTCGATATTCGCGTTTATTTCAAAATTTGAAGTATGGTCAGAGAAAAGCTCACTTATCAAAAGTAGAAACGATTGCTTCTCATTTCGAGTCGATAACGCTAAACAGTATAATCCTATTGCAAAATAAACTCATGCTACTTCGTACCGTGCGTATTTCACTGTTCAGTGCTGCGTAATCGCTCTTCGCGATTATAGATTACGAGATGCTCGAGTGATAATGCTCTCGTAAAATCGCCTAGAACGCCGGTAGTGATCGTTTTATAGCTAACGGTATAAAAGACACCATAACGCACAGATACGGTTATTAATACGCGCAGCTCCGAAATAATCGTTCGCATCGCGAGGAGATAGAAGGAAGGGGTGACGGTGTAGATCCGAACCGGCACGCTGAACGGTGTGCTCCACCCTCGGAACTCACGCAGAACCCTTCGAATACAACGAATCAGGGCAAAGCGCGTCGTTAGCATGCCGGTCCATCGTTTATCCTTCCTTAGCGGCTAACCCCTAGGAACCCCTATATCGCGATACACCACGAATCCCCACGAAAGCGTGGCCGGTTGCAACGTGGGGGCTCTATCTCACGATTCTCTTCGTTTATCTCGTGCTAGTGTAGTATATAAGCGGTTTTCCTTATTCCGTGCCGAGCGATACGACGGGCGATTATGTGACGTCACGCTGTCGACCTCCGCGGTCAAAACTGCTCTTTCAAGTTTACCGAACTTCCAGGAACGTCAAGCTCATCGGTGTTTGTGTGTGTGTGTGTGTGTGAATTAGTGTACGTGTGTAGGTAATGTATGTAAGACAGTAGGAGGTAGTAAGTTTTTGGTCATCGAACAGATAACGTTTTTTGATTAAAAAAACGTTCGTTGTTGAATATTGCCTACGCTAGAAAGAAAGAGTGGAAAAAAGAAAGAAAGAGAGAGAGAGAGAGAGAGAGAGAGTGATAAGGAAGGCTCTCGACGATACAATTATAAAAGTTCGTCCGTCGATGGCGAAACGCGTGCCGCCGAGCAACGAAGCATCGGACGTTCCGATAGCAGGAGAAAGATAGAGAGAGGTAGGGTAAGCGAGCAAGCAAGCAAGCAAGAGAGAAAGGGAGAGTGAGAGGGGGAGAGAGAGAGAGAGAGAGAAGAGGGTCGAAACGGTGGGGTGGTAGTTGCCCCGTTGAATCAAGATGGGCGAGAGCGTGGATGGGGTGAGACCGGGAAAGGTGGTCGGAAGCGGACAGAGCCGTGGGTTGGGTTCCAGGGGAGTGGATGGATGGGCGAGTTGTGAGTTATCAGGGTCGGGCAGGCTCGTGGCTCTACTCGTGTTCTCTCTCTCTCTCTCTCTCTCCCCTATTTCCCCCCTCTCTCTACTCGTCTCTAACTGACAGAGAGGGAGAGCGAGAGAGATACAGATAGAGGGAGAGCGAGAGAGCGAGAGAGAGAGAGAGAGAGAGAGAGACTCGGTGAACTAGTGGGGTGGGCTAGGGTAGTTCTGGCCAGGTCCTATCCACCAGGAACCTCGGTGGGTTGGGGTGATCGATATGCCGTGTGGCAGTACGCCTCTACCGTACAGCGTGGCACGTCGACGTGCGCACCCTCCTAATTAACCCTTTTCAACGCGATGCGTGCCGCGCTTCTACCTATCCCTCCATCGCACTCTCCTTCTATCTCTCTCGCTCTTTCTCCGCCCCCCCATCCATCTCTTTCTCTCTGTCTCTCTTTATCTTTCGCTTTTTCCATCTTCTTCGGTTTTACTTTTAGCTGCAGCTTCGGTTTTAGTTTTATAATTACTCCGGGCCTATAATTTTAATCTACAATTTTACTCTTTATTATATCGCGTTTGTTCCATTACTTGCTCAACTTCGCCACGAACATAACGTAAACTTATATTTATCCATCTCTTTTCTCTTTCCCGTCTTCCGTTCGCCCGTGAATTCTTAGTGTCACGATCGCGAGAAAGATTTTATTCCAAATTTTTCATTCGTTACGGTAAGTATTTAACGCGAGCGATCATCCCGATGGTTAACGCTTAATCGCGAATTATCGAAATCTCCATAATTTAAAATTCCCGCGAAAAGTCATCCCCGGTTTTCCAGCGAATCGAGCATTCTGACGAATGGACGTGGTCGCGGTTCACAACTGTGGCGCGTGTCCGTCGTTTAATAGTGAAATATTACGTTTTTAAATCGTGATTAAGCGCGCGAACTAGCTAAAGGACATACCATCCATCATCTTTTTGCGGACACCGCAATAACATTCTTTTTTATACTTACCGAGACATTGGTTTTTACCATTTTTTGTATAACTTTATAATCGCCAATGTTAAAAATATAAAATTTATTATTATTATATTAGAAACAACAACGTTTATTATATATTTAATGCAATATTATTACTGTACATTATCATTTAACGCGTTAAACGCGGCATAGGTTCCTGGGAACTAACAGTGAACTTCTCGTTTGGTTAAACGTTGTAATTAATATAATATAAAGAGATATGAATATACTTCTTTAATATACACATATCTTTTTGTTACCTGCATTAATTCCAACATTTATTTCTTAAGTCTAATACCGTCGATTTATAGAGACCGACGTAGCGCTTAACGTGTTAAAATAATCTTATTATATTCTCTTATATAATAATATAAAACATCAAGTTCGGTAGTGTCTATCTAATTTTTTTAATCGATACGAAAATCGAACGAGCGAGTAATTCGCTCGACAAAGAACAAAGAAAACGTTGTCATAAACTAAAGTACAAGGCGAACGAAAGAAAGAAAACGAGCTTCTCCTACGGAGATAGAGTCTTCGAAACTTATTAATAATTTGAACGTCATCGTTGTCCGTACCCTATTTTTTTTCCTTCTCCATTTTCTAAGAGATCATATCGATATCTCTTCGCGGTAGTCCATCTCGCGCAGTGTGCTCGACACAGCGAGAAGGGCGCGGTGTTCGAGAACACAGAGCACAGGGGGGTAGGAAACGTGAATCGGGGCGGGTAGAGAGTGTGTGTATATGTAAGTGTATGTGTGAGAGAGAAAGAGAATGAGGGAGGAAGGGTCGAAGCGATCAGAACTACCGGCAGGCGTCAGGCGCCATTCCATCCTTTGGCTTCGATGCCTCCTGCCTGCACCCTCGTTCTAATTCGAATATGTATGTATGGGTATACGTGTATGTGAGATTTGCACGAAGAGGAAGAGAGAGAGAGAGAGAGAGAGAGAGAGAGAGAGGGCGATATTCATCGTGCTTGGATTTTAGAACTTTTTGGGTTAAGGATTGCGATCTACGAGACGTTTTTCCATAGTGATGAACAATTTCCCGCTATGTTTTTAAACATATATAAATATAATAAATTATTTGGATCGTACCTATATCACGCTCATAACTTGGTTTTTGAATTTTTACAAAATGTATACTGCACATTTTTACTCGCATTGTATTAAAATTTAGTACATGATCGTATAAATCTAGTTTTTCAATACTTCACAAATATATGGATAATTTTGTTCGCGTAGACTTTATTTATTTTGGCCGTGAGAATATTAAAATTGACTACCGTTACACGTATTTTTCTAAACGAATTTTTCTAAATTTTAGTGTTAAAGCATTTGGTTGATGCCTAACTATTTATATTTGAGATAAATTTTCGTTAAGAATGAGGCTTAAAAACTATTAAAAATGACAAAAATTGGTATAGTCGTTAAATAGTAAATAATTGATTTCAGAAGCCAATATGACTAATTCCATACTTTAAAGTAAATCGTTGCAATGATGCAACCCAAACGCTTATAAGAATTTATTTAAGTTACTCTTTAACGGTATAATATTAAACAATGAATAAAATCGTTGCTTCTACACATTATTGATTTTTCTACTTTTTGTTTTGTGGAATTACTCGGTTTGGCAAATGAGCAGCTCATATGTGACGTTGATATTAGTTAACGTGATATTAGACGGAGATTATCTTTCTTTTGTGCAAAAGACGATGATTTATATTTATATTCAACTCCTTGTCTTCTTTGCATTGCATAGAATACTTTTCCATAATGGAGCGTATCTTTCGGTAAAGAATAACGCGCTAGTACGTCTGAACGCGTCGTCGCATTGCATACGCGTTGAATTTTCAATGAACATTGGCTTTATGTTGCGGCCAATTTATTATTACAAATTTATCGATAACCCGCGCGCTCCCAGATACATCGCTCGGGAATTCGTTTCGAACGATTAATCGGCTCGGTAAAATAATTAACGCTTAATACGGTGTATTATTTACGAATCGCGATAATAAAAACACGAGAGAAATGAGACGGAATACATACGAGGTACATACGTGATTGTTCTCTTTTGTCGACGAGTCGTAAATAGCGGAGGTTGGAAAAACCGAGAGAAGAATGTATAGACCTCTTGAAAGTGGTAACAACCGTCACGTATCAGCCAGTGCCGGTAAATTTAACGCGTATATGTTATGCTATACTCTGGGCAAACTTTTATGAAAAGAACGATTATGTCACTTTTTTCTTTCTCTTTCATCGTGCCTCTCTCTCTCTCTCTCTCTCTCTCTCTTTCTCTTTCTCTCTCTTTTTAACTATTTTTATATCACATTATTATTTCACCAGACTTTTCTTACTTCGATCATAAATTCGCAAATATAATTTACTGCTTTCATTTCCTTTAAAATCATCATCTCTTATTTCCCAGCATCCAATTCGTATCTACGATCGAACTATCTTGTAACTAAAGGTTTAAAAAAAGAGAATGGGGCATTAAAGATTTTAGCGTTCACCGTGTTCACAAGTGGAAGGAAGAAGGAACCAGCGAATGAACGAAAAAGAGGAGAAGGGGGAGAGAGAGAGAAGTAGCGTATGGTAATGGCGCGTAATACGATCTGATTGCATTTATGATGAATGGGGGATCCGCTTGGCAGGGTTTGGGGCGCGTGTCGAGTCGGGCAGTTGGAAATTCTGCTTGCGGTTTAATGACAGCGCCATGCCAGACCCGTACGTTCGTTCAAACGAGCCATACACATCCCCTCTCGCCCACCCCATCTTCTTTCTCTCTCCCTCTTACTCTCTTTGCATCCGCGACTACATCTTCGCTCGAAGAGTGCTGGGACGTGTAAAAAATCGTACATTCACGGGCTCGTTCTTTCTTAAACTATTCGCCGACGAATAAATTGGACGGATACTGCAGAAAGAGAAAGAGAGAGAGAGGGGGGGGAGAAGAAAAACGAGAAGAACATCGTATAATTACACGTGGATCGTTCCAAACAAGTTTCCAGGTTTATTCTTTAAAAAACGCGTATCACGGTGATCGTCGCGAGGGATAAAAGATCTCGAGATCGGGGAGAGTCGTTTATTCGTTTCGGTAAGATCGACAACGTCATGGCTTTTAAAAAAAAGTTTCGTGGTGAAATAGAGAAAGAGGGAGAAAGAAAATTTATAGCCATGAGCATAGCACAAAAATGGAATGGTACTTGTATATAATACAAAAAAGCATATATGGTAAACGAAGTAATATAAAAAAAATGTTCGTGAGAAAATAAGGAAGGAGAAAGAAAGAAACTTGATAGTAATTCAGAACACTAATTCATAATTACCCCAGAACATATAGCTTTGTTCTATACTTGTGTCCAAAACGAAAGAAAGAAAGAGACAGAGAGCGAGAGAGAGAGAGAGAGAGAGAGAAAACCTCCCAGCTTGAAGCAGGTCGATTCTTTGACGGGCTCTCGTTCATCCGTCCCTTCGGGATTCGTTTTCAAGCTCAACGATGCGCGCTCCCGATAACGATTTTACGAGGCACGCCCTTCGTGGCGTACGACGGAGGACGTCGTCGGATATCGAGGGCGTCGTCATTTTAGCTCGACTATCGTGGAATCGAATCTGGTTCGTATCGTTCAACGACCGGCACGAGAACGACGACGACGGCGATCAGGACGAGGACGAGGACGACGTGTTCGCGTAACTCCAACGAATTTACAGCAACCGTGACGAATCGCCGATCGAACGAGGTACACGCTTCGCGTACGCGCTTCTATGTTGGGATCGAATCGAAAAGTGCTTCGAGCTCGCTTTACGAGAAGCTTTTCGAAAGCTCCGAGATAAGGGAGATTTCGAACGGGAGAATCGGCTTCTAGTCGATCACGGTGAATCCCGAATTGTTCGAACTAATCGGAGAAATATAAGATATGACAAAATTATGTTTAACGCTTAAATGGGAAAAATATCTATCGTAAAATGTATCGTAGTCTCTAATATATTGTTGCAATTTTATATAGTGTGGCCTCACTCCGTTGTCCATTATTATCAACGCACAAGAACGATAACGATAAAACAAAATAAGTACAATTTAAATAATCGCTCTATATTAGTATTAATATAACTTTGACATACCCACTTATTATTAAAACAAATGTACACATAAAAACAAATATCAGTGTTCGTCATTAAATATTTTCTCAATAAATGTATCCACTCTATTATTAACCCTACCCACGTAGCCATTACTAAACACATCGATTAGTCAATCAGTTCTACGGTTTATACTATATACAGTCAATTTCATAAACGAGCGATATAAACTTTCCAAAGTTTGTAAAAATCGAATGCCGCTCAACCGGTGGATGCCAATTAACGCGATAGAAAGATGCACGAGGCATTTAATCCGTTGAATCGAAGCGTACCGGCGTACGGGGTAGAATACATAGAGACACGAAGCATAACCACGAGCACGTTCTCTAGGCCGTCGTCCTCGTGGCAGGACGAGCCACGTGCCTCGAGGAGATGCGTGTTTATCCGGGCACCCTACCCCGTAAGACCGCCACCATGCTCCTCCACCCTACTCCCCGCCGTGCTTACTCCGCGTGCGTGTGGGCGTAAAATGCGCGCGTGCCGTACCAAACGCACGCGGGAAAGGGACTTATCCGGTGTCCCTGGAGAACGATCGAGTGGATTGCCTCGAGGCGAGACTATCCCTGAAAGTCACTCCTAAAATTACCCTATCTCTTTCTCTCTCGCTCTATCTCTATCCCCCTTTTCTCTTATCTTTCTTCATTTTGCTCACTGTTCGTCATTTTGTATAAAAATAATTGCCACGTATCTCGAGAGGACGAAGCGTCGTTTAAAAAAAACGAATTGAAGTTGGGCTTGTTTTTTAAAAATTATTTATCAAGATTCGTACTTTTGTATTTCTATATACGGATTGAGTCGTGTAATCTACCGCGAGCAGATTTTGTAATAAATTGCGTATAAAATTCTTTACGATTATTTTATAGATTACATGACTCACCTTGTATAGGAATAGTTACACCCTGTATAGGAATAATAAGTTTCTAGAATTAGTGTAATACCTTTCAAAGTATTACAATTTTTTCGAACTTTCTTCTATGCGATGATAAACGTTCGAAATTATTTTTTCGTTAAACAATCAACCGTATATAAAAGTTATACTAATAAGTGATAAAAAATCTTCCACGTGCATTGTATACAATAAAATTACGGATAGTTAAGAATCATGCTAACAAAATGGCTCGTAAAAGAAAAAGATAGTAAATCCAACTGCAACGCGATCGAGACAACTCCATTTTTTCTGCAATATCTCTAACGCACGGAACCTCGAGTTGGCCCGATTCGAGGTACGCCAGTGAAATTAATCGATTATTTATGGCCTTTTAATTCGGCGCGCGGCGAACATACGCGGTACATAGTAATCACGGGGCGACGATTCTCAAAGGGGAAGCGAACGAAAAATGACCGCACGAACGAGTCCTTTGACTCGCGTGCGCTCGTTGGCGGCTCATGCGATGCGGATTGATAGGGGTGTTAACGGTGGAAAGGGTGCGACAGCTCGAAAACAAATCTCTCTCTGTCTCTTTCTTCCTCTATGTATCCATCTACCTATTTCTATCTCTTTCTCATTTTTCTCGTTTCTCATACGTTGTTCGATGACTCCGAACGTTTCTTCGTGTGCACGCAACGATCGGGCATATTAAATGTAAAATAATTTATAACAAATGGATGATGACAGGTTCGTTTATTTTATTCTATTGAGCGTCTGTTACTATTACGTAGTATCCAATTCTTTTTGTCCATGCGATGTATCCATAACAAGACAGTATTATAATGTAGAATCATATATATATATCAGAGAGCGATGGCGATTAAAAATCGAGTGTTATTTTCTTAATTAAAAATAAATAATAAATAAATGTATATGCTTGTAACAAGATTCTTTAGTTGCAATAGATTTTGTTTCTTTCTGCGATATACAAAAGCTCAATGATAATCACTCCCGTCTAGTTTTATTGAATACATCTCGTATCTATATCACATAACGGAATTAAATGCGCGAATCTTAGACGACGACAAAGTTGCGCAAACTTGTACGATGGTCGAGTAAATCCGTCGTTCGTCTGCCGTTATTATCGAAAATACGTTCCTTCCGTGTCGAGTATTGCGTACGACGTCTGCAATATCTTGCTTCTTATCGATTGCAATAAGTTAAATCTTAACGTACGTTTGCGTATCGTGGTCAAGAATAAAGCGCGGTACCCTTGTGTGTAGTAATAATCTTTTCACATATCGCGCACCATTCAATAGTTTGATAGTCTTTTCTTCTATCACCGTTGTTTCACTTCTCTTTGTTTAACGCTTGGATAAATTCTTCTAGTTTCTCTTGAATTTGCCTAACACGCTCTACAAAAGATAATTTGTTATAATATTCGTTATTATCGATTACGTAGTGTCATGTTTGTCTACTTACTTAATTCTTCGGCTAACGTAACGCGCCTGCCCGTAAGTAAATTCATCTTAATTTCGTTATCTTGACTATAATCTTCTAAAACCTCCTTGATCTCCTTGTCTAACCTACGAGCTTCGCGATTTATTATCTGTTGTCTAAGGGCGTTCGAAGTGACTTTTAGTACTTGCTGAATTCGCCAGAAAAGTACTACGTCGTTACATTCCATCTATAAAAGAAGAAGAAATATATTTTGATTTTAGTAATCACGAAGGTAGTCGGTGACCATGTTATTAATTTATAATTAATTCACTAACTTCGTTTTCGTGACCAGTGTGATAAAGATAGTAACCCTTTCTACAATCGTATGCTCTCGCTAAGCTTTGTTGTAAAAAGAATCTTCTGTAAACGGGATGCCAGGTTTCACGTATAAATTCGTTATCGACTTCAAACGAATTGCGTTGTAAATTCTTCCTTACGGTCGTTAGCTCATCCTGGCTGAGAGTGGGTGCATGTTTCTGAAAAAAAATAAAACAATAACAAATAAATGTGTTAAAAATCGTCGATAAAAATAATGTAATGCATTACATTGAAATCTCTACACACGGTGTATCTTACTTTATCGGCATAAAGAATTTTATCCAGTTCATTTTTGACGGCAGTTCGTTTCTGCTGCTCCTCGGTCTGACTTTGCCAGTAGAACCAGCGTTCCTTGCGACTAGGACCAAGCATATCTCGCAGAATTTGTTCGGTACTTTGTAATTTGTCTTTTACAGACGTTTCTAAAAATCGTACTGCTTGATCCCAGTCTCGTTTGTCATTTATACTTCTGTCTTCCAAAGTGTTGAGTTGGATAACTCGTAACATTTCGGATGCCTGTAAAGGATAAAAAGATGTTTTGGTTTATTCAATAAATTATATTTAAATTTCTGTTTTATTCTTAAGATCACGCATACTTTCTCTTCCCACGAATGTCTCCTCACTGCCTCGTTTACTACGGCATTTTTTAAGTTATCAAAAATGTCATCGTGATCGGGGTTTAAGCGCGCCTGGGCCATGAAATGTTGAAATTCTTGTTGTAAAGATTCCCATCCACTTTCAACGCTACGAGCTGGGAGCTGTTGATCCGCCCATTGCTTCAATTTAATGTCAACAGTTGTATTAAACGTACCTAGAATATAAGTGTTCATTGTAAATTGAGTTCAAGTCTACATATTTATAATCATAGTGTAAGATAATTATCGCACCTGGGTTCCCGCTTTGCGCAGCAGGCAAGTAGATATTTTCAAATACATGCATACTGACTTTTTCCCAAATTCGTGCCATTAAAACCTCTTCCCAATGTCTAGGCGATACTTGGGACAAATTTACAATTTCATCCAAGATTTCACCGCGAGCTTTCTCAAAAAGTTCGTCTCTATCCAACTCTCGTAATCTGAACGGAATAACAATAAAATAAATATTTTATTTACTATCATTCTAGCGAATGTGGATGTAATACGACCTATTGAAATTATTTACCTTGGGAAATTGTTTTTCCACTCAGTTTCTAAATTAAACCTAGTAGCTTTGAAAGCATCAGCCTGTTGTTCTACCGTTTCCCTGACCATTTTCCAAAAACATTCAGCTACTGCCAAACTTAAATTTCTAGTAGTTACTTGACCCGACATAGCTAAGCCATCCCTAGATAAAGTAATATTTATGTATTTCATGTATAAATAACATTCATTATTTGATAGTTTATTATTATAAATAACTGTTATCGTATGTACTTAAAAAGTTTTGAATTCCTAAAAAATTTTTCTTCATAGTCCTTAATTGTTTGTATACTGTCGTCCTGTTTACCACGACCAGTGACAACAGCAAAGTAACCTAAAGCCTTCATTGGGAATAATTTTCCTTGCAATATTTTTTTAAGTCTTTCTGGATTAGCCAAATTTTCTTCTGCTAAATCTACCTAGATATGATAAATAGCAATAAATTAAATATCTAAATTTAAATTATATTTTATCTTTTAAGATTAATATTTTAACCTACTTTAGTTAACACAAAGATAGTTCTTTTTCCAGCTGGATCCATTTGAGCAACGAGATCAGTTACGTTACTCCTTTCTGCGTCGACTGATCCATCTTGAATGCACAGGATTATAGCATTGGGATTGCTCATATATTGTTGAGTCATTTGTCGAATAGCATCTCTAGTATCTTCTGCCATGTCAACTGTAACTGTCTGTTAAAAAGTGCATTTAAGTTTATTTGGATGACAATTTAATTTGGGTAAAATACGAATGTTATGATCTTATATCATGCTCTTACTAAATAATGATATAATTGGATAGTTATTACTTACGCTAATAATACCAGGTAAGTCAACTAACACCATCCTTTGAAGACCCGGTCCTTTTACTGTCATAGAAATAACATCCTGGCTAACTGTTTTCCCATTCTTGACACTATTTTTCATGCGTAACTCAACTTCTCGCCTGAGCTCAGCTAATTCTGATTCTTTAGTTAAATCGAATTCTCTAGAACTATCTTTAAATTGTGCAATATGGTATGGTCCTTCGCTCAAGGTAACTTTGACCGGTGCACGTGTCATCATTTCACCGCCACCCCTATAATAATGAACCTACATATATCATATTCAATAATACTTTCTCATCCGATATATAATATAATTTAAAACAATACCTTGGAAATATTCGTGCTTGGGCTATCATCTCCAAAACCGATGTTTTACCTGAACTCTGATCACCAACGACTACAACCCTAGGCAAATGATCTGCAGTTGAATAAGCGCTATCGTATTCACTTAATTCGTCCAAAACATCACTGTACATATCTATTAGGGATTTCTGGAAATATTTTTACCAATTTTTCATTCATTTTAACTTCATAGAGACAAACAAAAAAACTGTATTTATCATTTACCTTTATTTTTCTGCTGTGGACTTTTTGACTTCCTTTCAATAACATTTGTTTCCGCAATTCTTTATTCTCTCTTTCTAGTCTCTCCAGTTCACGTTGATATTTTAATTGCATTTGCATTAATTCATCTTGCATAGCATCTAATCTCTGTTGTGATGATTCTTAAAAATGCCAACATTATACTTAGTTACACAATATTATATAATACTAAAGTACGTAACAGAAATATAATTTACATACTAGCTTTCCTGCGTTCTTCTTCAATACTATCATTAGCCAATGGTCGGGCAAAAGCAACTGTACTCTTAGACAACTCACCCTTTGCCTCTATGAAAAAATTGAATAATAATGTGACAAAAATTATTTAAATTTTTAACAACTTAATAGGATCTAGAAGGATATAAAAACTGCTATGGCTCCATTGATATGCAGTAATGAGGAATAATAATATTATGCTTTGTGTTTAATGTTGTTTAATGAAAGGTCTGCCCCATTCAGTATTTAGGCCTAATTAACATCTAACAAAATTTATACAAAAAAATATTAAAGCTCTTTCTTAAAAAAAAAATTATATTGTTATGCTTTATTTGCTTAAAATGCTGAATGGACAGACTCTAAAATCACCAATGAGTTTTCACTTTTTACACACCTGAATAAACTTGGTTTGCTATCGATGTGATTGCTTCAAATACACCTGAACAGAACAGACCATGATCATTTACTTAGATGCAAAATGAAAATAAAATAAAATCAATAAGTGGTTTTATACAAAAGTAAACATTTTTATATTTATTAAAATTAATTAATTATCTGGATAACATTTCCTATATGACGTCAAGTTTCAAGAATTAAGCACATTGTATTTATATCAAAATATATATTAACTTCAATCATTTAATTTTGTATAATACCATTCATTTATAGCCTTGAAATCAAAGAACCATGCATATAATTTAATGCTAGAAAGAACTGAATTGTTACAACAATATAGGGACTAATTACAAGGGTTATTTATAATTAATTATATAATATTCTCTATCAGAATAAAAATATAATTTTTAAACATACTTTTTTTGTACTAATATAAGTCATTACTTTAGCACCTTAGATGCTAATTTTGTAAAGCAAGTTTAAAAATTATATTGCAATGCAATATAAGGAGATAATTGTAGTAAAAAGAAGTATTGCTAGTGTAAATATTAGTATATTATTATATAAAACAATGAAATAAATTGAAAACGTCAGGCAAATTAAGGAGTAGGACATATATTTGAGTGGGTTATAATTGGATGGATAGGGAAGGATTGCGTTTTCTTAAATTCCTTCTCACTCACGTGTAGTTGATTCTTCATTGGGATTCCGTTGCACGTTCACTTCTGCTGCTTTAACAGCATCTTCCAATCTTCCAGCAATCCATTCTCTGTATTCACGATATTTTGCCTCACTCAATTCCTTTATACGTGGATCTGTTTGTATTTTCTCATTCTTTTACTATACACAATTCCACATTTTTGCCTCACGTTTTCATAAACTTTAATAATTTCCTTTATACTTACCTATTTCAATCTTATCTGCTATTGTATTCTTTACGTCTATCAATGAACCACGAAACTTCTGCCATTGTTGTTCTGTAGGGATTAGATTATCTACCCAAGTCATATCTGGTAAACCTTCTTTCCATTGTTCGTATTTCTATACACGTAAACACGTACAAGATACGTATTAAATTTTATTATCCATAGGAAAGTGTTTAAATAGATTATAATTTCTTTTTACAAATTTTTATAGTTACCTTTTGTAAAGTAACTCCACCGCCTAAGGCACCGCCCAACAGAATATAACGTATTTTCAATGCTCCTCTTAATACTCTAGCAATAACCATGGCATAGCCACGATTAGGATTTGCAAAGTAACGTAAATGTGGAGATGCTAACAGTGGTCTGCATACTCTACTTATTTTTCCTGACATTAAACATCGTGTAGTAATTCTTGATATCGGATATTTTGAGTATTTGGATACAAGCAATACGCTATGTCTAAAAAATAATATATTCCATTTATAATTCGATCATAAAACGATTTAAAAATTTATGGTTATGATACAAGCATTTTATTACATTTGTTAAGCACTGCAAGTATCAGTGATTTAACCTATTTAGAGGATAATATTTCTAAAGCAAATAATTCGCGTTTCGTTGAATAAATAATGTAATAAACTTAATTTAAAGTAAAGAATTCAACGATCTTGTGTTACATAGACGTTAATTTTTAGTCAAAAATACTAAAAAAACTTACCCTACTCTACCACATAAAATTTGCTTCATCTTTTTTGATTATATAGTTACGTCGTATTACGAAATATTTTTGTCAAAACACACTCGTACTGTGATATACATATAATATATCAAATTGAAGATGTAAAACTTTTCCAAAATTCAATCAAACCTAAAGTTTAGGTTATTAATTCATCGTTCGATCCATCAAAGCAGGGGAGCCAAACCTACATCCGCGAAAATGATTCACTACGTTCCTACTACTTGTAAGAGGGCGCTAGTATCGCCACGTTTCGCGCGCTCTGCCGAGCAGATTTGAAATGCATATATATAGGTATTATTTATGCAAACCCATTCGCATAAAAATATATACATATAGTCCTTAATTTCTCGACAAATTATATTTCACAAAATATTTATACGTATTTATGTATGCATGCACTTCGTTATACGCGTTTACGTTATAAAATTGATATAAAGAATCGTTCCTTCGGGATTCAATCTAATTATGTATATATTTGCAGAAAAATAATTATACATAAATTACAAAACATCGTGATATTAATATCATTTAAAGAAGTATTCATCTAGATGCAGATATCAACACAAATAATTCTTTAGTAATTTTATTTTCCTTTGCAATCCTTATATTACAAAACATACTTTTCCGGACACATTGAAAATATGCTCTATTTACACTGGATCATTACCTAGTTGTTTTGTGCTAACATTCTTTTTCTTTACAGGAATAGTATTAATAAACTACATTTGCATAGGCTTTCATATAATAATGATTATGGCAGTACATTTACATTAAAGTCTATTATCATTTATGTCGTACATATATAACTTTCTTTTATACCATACGAAAATCTGCGTTACTTACGCTATGTGCATTCACTAAAGCATACAGTAGGAAATCATAGAGTTTTGCATCGATAAGCATTTTTTTTCTTTCTTTCTTTTTTTTTTTTATTAAATACACGACGCCGTTCGTCATGGCATGAGATCTAGAAATTTGAACGCAACGAACAAAAAAAAAAACAAAACAGAAGATTTGCATTGTCATTAATATATTAAGCAGCCTTTCAACGCGATTTTTGTCTTCTACATTACACCTAAACTCTTTCAAATTCCTTAAGATTCCTCTCGTCTCGATCCGCGCTCTGCGATATGTACGAATCACGAAAAGCTGGCAAAAGCGCTACTTTGATTGGACCCCAGTTTACATTGTCCGTCAGAAGTAAACAGCTGTTTTTTGTTGTTTTTCTCTCTTCTCGCTTCTTTTTAATCTAAAAAAATCCCCTACATAACTAAATATTATAAATGTTTCCTAGTATTGTCTCTAAGGGTGTCCTCTTCACTTTGCCTTCCTCTATGTTTCTTTTCTTTTTTTTTTCATATTTCAGTCGACATATACATATATGCAGACACGCCCACACGCACACATGTCTCGCGTTCATTCCTCCATGCACCCTATATTATAATATATTTATAAGATCTTGGAATTACGTTCTTACAACAACCAAAAGGGCGATTCGCTAATAATCCTCGTCGTAATACCAAACGGCTATGTACAATTTGCCGTACTTTTTTTTTCATACATTTTCTTACATCTTCGATCCATTACTACAGATTCGGATATCACTCAAAAGTCTAAACTAAAAAATAAATTCGCTAGATTGAACAGAATTCTCGTTTAACGATAAATCGAACGTTTTCGTAATTTCGTTATCACGTTCGTACAACTTAACAAAAATAAATGTTTCCTGGCAGTAGATCACATTTATCTATCTCATCTTATATATCCTCTCGCGTCCGTAGCGCGCTAAAAGTATAAAGTTACGAGCGTGCCCCTAGCGAAAGGCGTAATTCGTATTTTAGAAATAAAAAAAGAAGGAAATGATCCGATCCTCGTGACATCTTGAAACGAAGCAAAAAAACAAAAAAACAAGGATAAGAACAAGATAAAATTCTACACAAACGCACTGTGTCATCTTCGAGATCGACGATGAACAATCTAATCGTGAAACACGTATCAAGAAGTGCTATTTCTGTGTTTCTTGCTTTTAGTTCTAACCGAATCGAACTCGTCCTCGCTCCTCCGTCGTTTCTCCTTCAGTTGCTTCTCCATCGCCAGCATCGTGATCATCCTCTTGTGAGAATCACCAACGATCCAGCCATGTTGCTCCTGACGATCGTCCTCCTCCTCTTCGATCACGGGAGCAGGTTCGATGATCTCCTCCTCGTCGCTCGAGCTGGACCAGTAATAGAGCTGATTCACGGCGGCGCGTTTTCTTCGACCTATCGCGACACCGACACCTTCGTCGACCTTGTTCCACGACTTCGTCGTCTTTAATTCCTCGTCGTCGCCGTCTCTTTTACCATTCGACGATTTTCTTTCCTTTATATCTTTACCATTGCTAGTCGCAACACGGCCACCTTTTGGTCGATCGCTATTCGAAACTTTGTTCTTCCTGTTACCGGTCACCGTCTTCCCCTCGCCGTTCTTTACCGATTTCTTCAATTTCGACGGTGATTTTGTGGGGCTCTTCTTCGACTTAAAAACGGTATCGAGTAGATTGTTGTCGTTTTCGTTGCTGGCGTGCTCGTTGCTGACTTTTGCTTCCAAATCGTCGCGGTTATTTTCGGAATCGGAAGGAAAATCACTTTTGTTTTCTAGCGATTCCTCGGTTGCGATAGTTCTTTTCGGTTTCTCCTTCGTTTGATGCTTTTTCTTGTCGGGACTTCCTTCCTGAATCATGTCAGTTTTCGTCACGATCGATGGAACTTGTTCCGAAGCGAACAGTTCAACGTTCGATTCGAAATTGCTCGTTTTCTGTGCACTTTCCTTTTTCTTCTCGAGCTCCCTTAAGATCTCCTCTTCTATTGCTTTCTGTTCTTTAGCTATTATCTGCTCGTGTTTCTTCTCCAGGTACCTCTCCTTCCTTTTCTCTTTGGACTCTCTTTTCTGCTTCTTTACTTTCTCGTGATCCGACTTATCCCCTGACTTTCTACTCTGAGTGTCCCTCGCATTCGATTCCTCATCGGAGCTGCTTATTTCTGCTAAAAGACCCTGTTTACCGATAGCGCATTTTCTTTGTCTTCTCGTTGGCTGAAACTCCATGAGAATTCTTTCTTGCTCCTCCTGTAGCTTCTTCAGCTGTTGTTGCTTTCTCTTCTTCGACTCCTGTACTTTCCTACTCAAGAACACGTGAAGCGGTAGATTGTCCGATTCCTTTTGCGGTTTCTCATTGCTCGACAATTTCTCCGGCAATTCGGGAAGATCGTCGTCAGCCTCTTCGTCCTGTTCCTCGTTCGTGATTTCATTTACTTCTTTCTCCGGTTCCACGTCCTTCACCGGTTCAACAACTGTTCCCATAAGCCTTGAGGTTAACGTAGAATTTGTCTGATCGGTTCCAGCATTTGAGTGCACTTCGGTGTTTAGTATTTCCGATCTATCCAACAGATCCAAAGCTTCTTCCAGAGGAATGAGCTCGTCCTCTGGCAGGTAATTGGTTTTTGTCTCTTGCGAAGTTTTTTCTATTCGTAGAGTCGGACATTTAACGGGAGTGTCTTCTGCAATCTCTCGACATTCGCTCGTCACGTTATCTTCGCCGTCGGAGTCGGCAACCGAGCTGTCTTCTCTGTACAAATCATCTAGCTCAAAAACGCGTTCCGACTGATTGTCGACATCGTCGTCGCTGTTCCTTTGCTCGCCACTTTCCTTTCTTTCATCTATTACCAGAGGTTGGTCGGACATTTCGGATTCCGATTTCTTGTGATCGATATCATTCTTGGTATTGGTGTTCACCGAACTATGATTAACCCACTCATCGATATCCTGATCTCGATCGGTAAAACAGTAATTTTCCTCGGTTCTTTCAGACTTATCGGCATCCTCCATTTCGATGCCTTTCTTGATACTCTTCTTGACTCGCCGACGTCTCTTCGACTCGTAACTGACTTCGTCGCCTTCGAATTCGCTTTCGGACGAAGTCGAAAGTTCGGCGAAGAGATTCTGCTTACCCTTCGAGCAGGTGCGTTGACTCTTAGAAGTACCCACCCCAACGTCCTCCGTTTTAGCAGCTGTTCTATATTCGTCCGAGCTGTCGTTCTCGTACCAAGCGTTCCTCGGTTTCTTCCTAGGGTTTCTATTCTTTTTCTTAAATTTCGTATGCTTCTGTTGATCCACCGGTCGCGACTTCGGGCGTTGCTTTCTTTCCACGAACTCGTCCATGGGCCCGGTGACTCGTTGGCGTTGCTGTTGTTGCGGTTGTGACTGTTGCTGCTGTGTCTGTTGTTGTTGTTGATGATGATGATGATGATGATTATCTTCGCTTTGGAACGCTTTCAAAGCACCTTTCGTCTTCGGTGCAAATTTCTCCATCTCTTTAAACTTTCGATCGATCATAGACTCCAATCTCGTGCCAAGAGCATCTCCGGTCTTTCCATTCTCCAGGCTGTCGCCGATAGCCTTCGTCAAGAGACCAGCCACGTCGACGTCCTTCGTTCTGAGACAGGTAACCTCGTAGCTTCTCTCAACCTTAGTTCTATAGGACATGACTCCACCGAAGCCTAATTCCGTTTGACTCTCATCCTCGTCGAAGTCGTAGACGTCCTTCACTTTCTCGGCCGATCTCAGCTCGTCGTCCTTACGTTCGAAACCGTCTCGGCGTTTCTTCCTCTCCGCGAGTCCACCCTGATCGTTTCTCCGTATCAACGGGAAATCCGGACGTTTCTTCGTCTTCTTCGGTCTACGTTGCCTCTGCATCGCGTTTAGCTCGCGCAACGCTGCCTCGGCCTTCGATCTCTCCTGTTGCCTTCGCTCGTTTATCTCCTTCTTCCTCTCGAAGAGCTCCTTTATCGGGTTCCTCGCTTTTTTCGGTTGTAGAGCATCCTTCGTGAGCATCACGGAAATGGACTCCTGAACGGTCGGCTCTTTCGGAGGTACGACGATCTTCGTCAGGCGATCTTCCGGTGAAGTTGACGTTGGCGCGCGTGCACATGCTAACTCCGCGAGAACCTTCATCGGGGTCGAGCCGCTACGAATAAGGAGAGATAGATAAAAATATGTCAACGTTGTTCGTCGCAAGACGAATCGCTCTTAAACATTTAGGTAACTATTCGAACTATTCGAACTACTCGATCGACCAGAAAAAAAAAGAAAACTAAAACTAACATACAGGATTTTACTCACTTGTGATCGTGCTTGCCGTTATTGTGCAACAAATTGGAAAGTGCTTTATCTAATAGACCACCCAAGGCAGTATTCATCTTGCTCTTAAATCCTGAAGCGTCGAGATTCACTTTAGCGGCCTGTCCGTCCTGAATATGACCGATATTAATGGTATCGTTACGGTCGCCGTTCGAGTTGGACAACAAGTGTCCCTGATCGTCGATTCGTAAGTAAGGTGTCTCGCTCTCTTCCGCCTGGTGTTTATTGCGTTGACTCTGACGTTGCCGTTCGTATCCATCGTCACTGTTGCTTCCGGATCGCTGTCCAAACGCACTCGCGATAAGATTCTCGCTCTCCCTCATTCGCTGTTGGATCTTGTCACGGAGCTTGTTATTGTGCTCGAAAGCAACGTCGAGGCTATCTTCGTAGCCGAGATTGTCCGCGCGTGAAATGTCCGGGCTAGCCGAGCGGCTTGACTGTTCGCTTTGTACGTTGTTCCGTGTACCGCTACCTCGTTTTCCATACTCCCTTTCCCTCGTGCTGTGCATCTCCTCGCCGAGGAGCTGAAAAAAGGTCGGGAGATCATCAAAATTTTGTATGCGAGACTTCGGATAGGAAGGGTTATGGGGCATGTGGATTCAAAGATGAAAGATAGAGATAAGGAGGTTATTTATGCGTCAAGACGCAAATGTTTTTGCGTTTAGATCTTTTTTAACTTTAAATTACCGATACCTGCCTTTTCGATGGATGTGTTTTAAAAATAAACTCCTACTGGATGTTAAATTTGCTTGATAAGTATCCTTATTATTTACTATCTTCTTTCCTTATCAATTATCTGCTGTTCGTTAGAAACATTCTAAGAGGAAGACATTTAAAGCAAGATGTTTATCTACAATACAGGTATTAGTAACTAATTTGGGAAAAAGGATACTAGTATACTAAGGTTAATCGCTATACTTCTCTGGTATCTTTTAACAATTTTTGTTAATTCCGTAATACATTTAAACCGAAATTTACCAACCTGATTAACCGACTCCAAGAGGCTCCCAAGACTGTTTTGGCTCTCAACATCTCTCCACCGATCTCTGCTCGTCCTGTACACTTGTGGCTGGTCGTCCTTCTTATGATAAGCGTCCGAATGATCGAGTTTGATCTTTTTCGCCCCGCGTAGCTCGTTTTCCGTGGTGGCCTTCAACCTCGAGCAACACTCGACGAAAAGTTCCTCGTCAAAGTTCAAAACCTTACCCTGGCGTGGTGGCTTGGCCGATTCGATTTCTTGCGGTACGTCTAGAGCATTGTCCTCGATGGCGTCGGTTGGCGCAATAGTGATAACTTCCGTTCGGTCTCTATGACTCGACGATGGCGATCTGATGAGAACTTTTCCATTGGAGAACGCACTCGGACTTCTTTTCTTGCTAACCTCCAAATCGGGCTTCCCATCCTCTTCGCGTTCTTCTTCCTGGTTTTCGCTATTGGAGCTACTCTCCAACGAAGTATCGGGCGTATCACGAGCAAACAGAGGAGACATTCTTCGTTCTTCGCAATTCAGTTCGGTGCTACGAGCTTCCTCGTCTTCGACCTCACTCTCGTCGCAACTCACTCGCGAACCTCCATCATCGACACTGGCTAATCTGATTCTCGTGTTTCCGGTTACCGGTCCAGTCGATGAAACCGTCGAGACGATTTCACTTTCTCGTAAGTCGTTATCACGATTTTCATTGACGGCATCGTCGTCGTTGTCTTCCTCTTCCTCTTCCTCCTCCTCCTCCTCCTCCTCCGCTTCTTCTTCCTCCTCATCCTCCTCCTCTTTATTTTCTACATTTTCTTCCTCCATCCGACGAGTATCTTTCGCGATAAAACTTTCGTTCTCTCCAAAATCGATCGCGACGATCTTCGATTCGTTCGTTTCGTCGCTATCGATTCTTTTTTCATTTTTGCGAACGATCGAGGGCGCATCGTTCGGATTCGCCGTCGTCTGCTTTAACTGACGATCCGTCTTTTTTTTCGCGTTTTTCGGCGACTCGCTTAAATTTTCAAACGATCTATCGTAATCCGTAAAATCGTATTCGTTGTTATCGTTGACGGTGGAATCTGATTTCGATGATTTTCTTAACTCGTAAGACGTTTCCTTGCTTTTCTGTTTGTGAATCTTACGTGGAAGTACTTCATCCAAGCCGTTTGATAGCTCGAAAGTCCAAGATATCCTTTCTTGCGCCCTCTTCTTGCTCAGTCTGCATCTGGAATTTGACAGAGCCGAAGTCTCTTGTTCGAGAGAAGACACCGCATTATGCGCGAGTGGTTCTTCTTGCGTAACGTGATGCTTCGTAGTGTTCTTAGCCTTGGAATGCTTGTTAACAGCGTGTCGATGATGTTCCTGAAAATCGGACGACAAGATTTTCTCGCGTTTGTTATCGGAAGATGAATTCCTTCTTTTTGTTTCCTGTTTACCACCGCTCACTCGTTTTCCATTCGAAGACACGGAACGATGTTTTCTGTTATCGTCGTAATCGATATTCCGAGTTTCCGAAACTTCTTCAGACGCCTTTACCAAAACGTTACTTTCGTTGGATTCCGCCGACTCGAACCCGTTCCGAGACGCGTCCGAATCGTTTTCCGACTTGGACACCCAATCGTTCAACACCTCCTTTACTTTATCTATTTTTTCACCGCCAAAGACACGACCGAAAACGCTCTTGACTATTTTGTTCTTATTCTGCGACTCGTCGAGTCCCTCGTCATCGCTGCCGTCGCTGTCGCTGGGCAAGCCAGCGATCTTCGATCTGACCGCGGATTTCTTTCTCTTGGACATCCGAGATTTTCGGTGAGTCGTCTTTTTCGGTGATTTGTTGTTACCCTTTCCTCCAGCTTGTTTCGAAGAGCTACGACACTCCGAGTTTGATAACCGCGTATCCGATTTATCGGGATCATCTGATTTTTCTTCTCCATCGTTCTTAGCTGTCGACGAATTAATGCAAAACGCGTCGCTGTTGTCGAAGTAGTAATCGTCCATGGGAGTCAAATCATCCCCGCTTGTTTCAGGATCCGAGAATTTTTCAGTCGATCGATCAGCCTCCGGTAATTTTTCTTCGCCAGCTTCAAATTTCTCATCGTATGTTTCCGTCGGTAGTTCTAAATCGTGCTGTCTGCCTTCCGAGACGTTCGCTGCTCTCTCGTTAATCGTATTATTATCCTCGTTTTCAGATTCGATTGATTGTAACGCGTCGATATTCTTAGGATCGATATTCTCCAGTTGCGGCTTCTCTTTGATTGAATTTTTCATCGAATCGTCTACCTCGTTTCTCACGTTCTTTCGCCTTTTTTCGTTCATTTTTATTAAGAACTCGGAAAGTGGCTTATCAGTTAGGCTAGACGACGACGAATCTTCGTCGTTCTCGACGGGAATGTTGGAATCGTTAATGTACTGCTGATTTTCTACGATCAATAAATTATCGTTGTCCTGTTTATCCAAACTGCTTATTTCTGACAAGGTTTTGTATTTAATTTCTGTATCCGATTTGTCGTTGGAAAGGGACAGATCGGTGGAAAATGATTCGATTGTACTTGTCGTTACAACAGGATCCGTTATTTTAATCTCTTCTTGCAAATTAACATGAACCTCGGGTTGATTAATCCGTTCTAAGATTTGTGATACCGCCGTTGCCTCGTTGAGATCGAATACCGACCGTTCTTCGATTTCCTCGAAAACTTGCGCCTGCCGACTACGTCTAGATTTCGAGGATCTTCGAACTTTTTGAACGCCCGCACGTGTGCTAGAATTCATTTCGGTTTCCAACGAGTCGGCTAAATGTTTCTTGGATTTTATTCTCTCCGTCTTTGATTTTCCTTTATTCCCAACATCGATCTTTACAAGTTTCTCGTCGTTCCGCTCGCATACGGACGATTCTTCCTTCGAATTTCGTAAATTGTCACACGGCGTCTTCTCGATCGGGCAAGCTTCGCTTGTATCTTCTCTAAGCTCGTAACTTTTATCGCAATCGTTAAGTATCACTGATTCGTCAGCGCGATCGGTTTCTTCGTGATGTTCACCCGGCGATACGCAGGTTCGATCAATCGATACCGCTCCATCGATATTATTCCTGCCAACTTCGTCACTTTCTCTGACAGCAGATTCAAATTCTTTCTTCGAGTCATCTCCGTATATTTTTGCATCGAAATTATCGTCACCGTTTTGGGAATCGCACGATACCTTGGAATCGTTAACGTCGTTTATTTTATTATTTACAGCCGACATGGAACTTTGATTAGTTTCATCGACGTTACTCTCGTTAACTTCGTTTCTTAAAGACGACTCGTTACCATTAGCGAGATTACTTTCTAAGATATCGGAGACAGGATCCATTTTAAGGTCTCCTTCGAATTTACTCGAACCATTCAAATTACCAAACGCGTTATCGATATTTCCCTCTTTGTTATTAACGATTATTTCCGACAAATTGTTCCTATCCGACGTACGCGAATATTCCGCGCTACAATCGATAAGCCCTTTTACCGAATCGCAAGATATTACGTCAGCTTTGTAGCTCGTACTCGACGTTGTGCAAATTTGATTAGCAGCCTCGTTAACGTTATTCTCGTTACCTTTCATAGAACAGAGTCGAGAACGAGACTCGAATTCTTTTTTCAATCCTTCTCCGTACGCGTTCGTCCAATTAGAAGACACATTGACATCGACTTTTTCCTCTTTGTAATTAATATCGATCTCTTGCAAAACGTTCGTCGAATGCTTCGTACTAGAGACAACAGGTTGGGAAGAATGTTTTATAACCGGATCGTCGTTTTCTAAATCGCACGATATCGCAGCCTCGAGATCGTTCGTTTTAGAATCGAAACTGGACGACGTGAGAGTTCGTTCGGACTCGTTAGCATTATCGGTATCGCTTTCCATTACGTATGGATCGTTTTCCATAGAAGCGTTACTTTCCGTAGCTCTCGAACTCCAAGAAGATACGGTGGTATCGGCAGCGTTGTTCTTATTCGAATCGGTTTTGCTTTCGGAGCTGCTACCGATCATTTTTTCTGGCTCCGGAGTATCCAAATCCAAATGCTCCTCTGCTAAGTTTCTCTTTTTCGTCTTGTCTCGTTTTTTCTCGCTTCTCTTCTTCTTCGGCTCATCTTCCGTCTTTTTATTTAACTTCGTTATCGGAGTAGACGCCGATTCCGGTGGAACGGGGCTCACGTGATCGGTAAGAACGTACTCGTCGTGACTCATATTTTCCGTGATTTTACAGATCTCTTCGTCCAAAAGCTCATCCTCCAAGGCTTCCTGATGGGTCACCGGACGATCGAACGAGGAGTCCTGATGATCAGGTTCTATAGTTTTGGAATACGTGCCGAACGTATCCGTCTTATCGAAACTCGGAGGTTTTTGATTCGTCACTGAAGGATTATCGTTTATCGAGAGATTATCGTCCGTCGATCCCGCCGTTTCTTTATTCTCGTCCTCGTTATGCAAACCGTCTTCGTTACTCTTCCACGTATCCTGACACTGATCTTCGCCTGCACTCTTAGGATCGCAATCGGCCGGTTTCTCTTTGTCGGACTTGGTCAGCTGTATCAGATGAGATTGAGATTGATTGTGTTTCTTAAGCGAGCTCTTCCTCGTGAAGCTAGTAGCGCAAACGTCGCAGAAAAACCTGGCGGCCTCCTTCGTGAGCTTCTTACGTTTTTCCACGATTAGGATTTCCCCGGTCTTGGTGTGAACTACCACGAAATTACCGGCCGTCCGTTTCTTCGGTGTTTGAAGCTCCTCCGAAGGCTGACGAGCGTCCGAGCCTAATTCCGACTCGTTTGCCGTAAATTGCTCGAGAGAGTCGACCTCACCACCGTCGTTCTTCTCTTTCTCGTTGGTCGAAGAGCTCATCGATGATTTTACATTCTCAGCGCGCAACGATCGTTCCGTATCGCCGTCCGAGTTGATTTTTTTCGTGACTCGCTTTACGTACGGCGGCTCGTAGGTCTCACCGGAGGAGGACTCGTCGAAACAGTCTACACCGGCGAAGGATCCTATCATATCTTTGGCTCGTCTCTTTGGGATTTGTCTTCTCTCGATAGAGCCGGAAGTGCTTGTCTTTCCGTTGAGCAACTTGGAATCGGTAAGAGAGCCATCGGTTTCCACGTCCTTCTTGGTCTCCTGAAGGTTCCTTCTCTTTTTGGTAAAACGCCGTCTTCTTTGGTAAGAACCAGACTCGCTGGTGCACGAGGACTCGGATAAGCTATCGGTGCTCTCGAAATTCTCGTGAAACGGAGAGCTCTCCTCCTGACGCTTGCTTCTCAGCGTGCATTTCTCATTACTCGGAAGCAAATCGATATTTTCAACGGAGCTCGAAGAACTCGATTTTTCGAGCTCCCCTTCGACGAAATCGCGATCGACCTTTAGCCTCGTCGTTTTCTCCCCCGTACCATCGCGCGATTGATTTTCCCCAAACGAATCCTCCTCTTCTGCTCTCTCGCTGGGACAAGGTACCTTCTTGATTTCTTTCGATTCCACAGCGTTCACTTCGGAATCTTGTCGACCAGACTCGCTCTCCAACTCCAAACGCTCATCCGACGGGTATCTACGTCTCGACGAGCGCTTCTTCGTATGCTGCAACACGTCGCTCACTTCGGGAACTTTGAAGGGCTCCGAAAGGGCGACGGGATTAGCTTGGAAATCACCGCTCGACGATTCCTCGCTCGAACAGCCACCACCACCACCACCCAATGTCGTTACCTCCGTGGGTTTTGAACTTTTCTCCGAGTCCGTCGTGGATTTCGCGATTTTCGATTCTTCCAGTGACTTCTCGATCGGCTCGTCCGTGGGTAGCTCCAAATGTTCGTCGGCTAAGGACTTTTTCTTACGACCGCGTTTCTTCGCGACTTTTGGTGGATTCGGCAACGTGTTAGACGATCTGTCGGACTCGATGCAATCGTCGTTCGTCGACGATACTTGTTCGCGAGCTTGTTCCTTACGATCGATACTACTCTCATAGAGTTTCGATATCTCTGGTATACGCAATATCGTTGGATGTTGTATCGGACTAACTTTTTCTTCCTGCGTGTTTATTTCAAATGTTTCGGCCCTAACGCACGTACTCTCGCCGACAACGTTCGAAGGCATCGAATCGCAAGATAAACTATTTTTAGCCTCTTCCGATGTTTCCTCCTCGTTGCTGCCCGGAGCATCGATAACGGACGATTTTAGTCTCGAGGATTTCCTTCGACACGACGAAACCATCGGCGTCCCGTCTACATTCTGTCCTTTCGCTTCGTTCGAAGGTGTATCCGATCGATCGGCGCTATCGGAGACGTTCGCGTCCTCGGAGTTTACTCTTCTTTTGGAAACGCGTCTTGATGCAGCGTTTGATTTACCTTCGGACTTTCTTTTGCTCTGTTTTCTTGAAAATAACGCGCTCGTTTCATTTTCTTCGAGAGAATCCTCCGCTTTTCTTGGATCTTCCGTATCGATCGTAGGATCCATCGTGGGTAGAGATTTAGAATCGAAAAAAGATCCTACGGTTTCTTCCTTTTTCTTTGAATCGCGTTCTTCCATCGCCTTGGCGTTTGTTTTAAATTTCTTCGTACACTCGTTAACAACGTTATCCGGATCAAGTTCGATCTCGTTAGCATCGTTCGGCGGATCGTCTCGTTGAAGTTCAAGATCGATGTCGTCGGTGGTCTTTCTCTTTCTGTCTTGAGCTTCTCTCGAATCGTCGCGTTCGATCGCACACGAGGCATTCGTATTTTCAATCGGATCCTTATCTCGCTGTTGCTCCTTCTCCTGTAATTGCAATTTGTCAGCCGGTAAATCTTCCTTCGACTCTTCCTCGAGCACAACGGATATTCTTTTGTGATTCTTAGGAGAGGAGTTCACGTTCCATGA
Source organism: Odynerus spinipes (assembly GCA_032403825.1). Lineage (NCBI taxonomy): Eukaryota > Metazoa > Arthropoda > Insecta > Hymenoptera > Vespidae > Odynerus > Odynerus spinipes. The sequence goes on along the minus strand of JAIFRP010000021.1, from coordinate 2,626,442 downwards.
TCTTTTCTTCGACTTTCGCTTCGATTTCGAAGAACTTTCGACGTTATCCTCGTCTCTCGCCTCGTCGTTTTCATTTTTCACTTCCTTTTCATTTTCTGTAGATAACTTCCTCGTATTTTCCATCGTCGGAGACTCTGCTACGACATTTTCCACTTCTTGTGCAACAGCAGCAGCAGCAGCAACAGCAATACCATCTAAAATGCATCGATTCTGGCTCGTCAAAATTTCATTTTCCTCGAGAACTTTTCCCGAGCGAATCTCACCATCTTTCGCTTCAGACTCCCGTTTCTCGCATTTATCCCCAAATATTACTAGATCTTGAATAACGCCGGCAGATCGTTCCTCCTTCCGATTACCTCGCTCGATATCAGTCTCGTTACGAACTTCGTTAATCGAAATTGTATCGCGACGCTCCATCGAACGATCCGTTTTATCGAGCTCGTCATCTTTCTCCGCTTCGCTCTTCGTTACGTCCGCTTTATCGACAGCCGTAATCGACGCGCTTTCAGAACGTTCGATCACGGTTCCTTCCTCGATCTTGAACTCGATCGCGTTTGTACTCGACGCGTTAGGTTTTTGAACTTCTTTTGACGGCACAGTGGTGGCGGTATCAGCGTTTTCTAGCGTAGGCCCAACCTCGTCGAGTATGCTGGTCAACTCGTCAGCCGCGGTGTCCAATAGCGAGCCGACTTCTCCCTCGAGTAGAGCGTCCTTCTGTTTCGCGATTTTGGAGACGATCTTCTCGAGAAAGGACCCCTTGTTTCTCGGCTTTCTTCTCGAGAGATCCAAAATGATATCGTTCGTGGGCGAGCGTACTTTCGGCGATTTCACTGTACTTTCGATCGTTTTAACCCGTCGATCATCGGCATTCGTTGCTGGTACTCGTTGCTTCTCGTCGTTCTCACCTTCTTTCGGTAGATCGAAAGCAACGTCGATCGGGAGCAACGTCGTCTCGTTTTCTACAGCTTTCTCGGTCCCCTCCAGAGCAACTGCTTCAGCAATCGCAACGTTGCTATCGACCGGCTGAGAAGCATCGTTACTCTGAACAACACCGACAGGATTAACGCTTTCGGCTGCTGTCTGAACGGTAAGAACGACGCTTTGCTGAACCTCCGCGGGAATGTTCATGCCTTCCGTTAGTATACCGATGACGTTGCTCAAGGATCTCTTCGAACTTCTCTCTCGTCTCGAGCCCCAGGATTTTTTCGGGCGACCCACCCGCGGCTTGTGCGAATTCGTCGTCGATGACTTCACCGAGTTCTCCTTCCCACTGTCGATCGAATTTCCACTTTCCGATTGCACCTGACTGAGATTCAGGTTCACGAGGTCCGTCCTCGTATCGATACACTTCTCGGGAGTTTCCTTTTCGCTTTCATCGTCGGGACACTTCGTTGCCTCGACTTCTTCAGCCTCGTTCTCGTCGTTCCGTGAATGTTCTTGTCTCTCGTTCGCGATCGACTCGTTCTCTGCGTTTAAAACGATAGCTGGAGTACTCTTGGAATCCTCGTTCTGTTCGTCGGCGGTCTGATTCGCGCTAGATTTGATTCTACCGCGTCGTTTTCCTAAGGAGGTGTTCTTCTTTAGAATCACATCGCTACTCTCGTCGGCGATACTTTCTTTGTTATTCGAGTCCGCTTGCTTTTGTTCGTCTTTCGTATCTTTCCGATGATCTTCCGATCTTTCTTCGCCGTTGGGATTCGTCGAATCGTCGGATTTTTTACGATCGTCTTTTTTTTCTTCACTTTTCTCCCATTCGGAGTTAGAAGGGGTCGACTCGGAAGAGGAATCTTCGGCATCGTCATTTGCATTAGAATCGTCGTCCTTGATCGTACTAATTTTCTCATCGCCGGTAACGTTATTCTCACTCGTCGATTCTTTCTCATCGTTCGTCGATTTAGCCTTCTCGATGTTCGTTTTCTTGTCGGTATTCCTCGGTGACTTCCTTAAAAAAATATTCTTCTCTTTCTTCGACGTTTTAGACCAACTCGTCCTCGGAGCGTCACACGCAGCTTTCTGCGGGGGCTCGTTGGAAACACGCGCGCCTGTGTCCTGATCCTTCTGAACTTTACCACCACTTTTGCTAACTTGCGTTTCCGGTCTCGAAGCCGACTGCCTCCGGCTACGCTTCGACGACATGTCCAAGAGGGAGGCGAAATCGAGCTTAAAAAAATTATAAATATCTTCCTTCGCGTTCGCGTGCAAGCCAATCAAGAGCTTCTTCACTTCGAAGGGCATGTCCTTCGTGCCACGTGACTCCGGCGTCGTCTCTTGCGAATTTACGGCACCACGTTCCTGTCGCGTTCTCGAGTAACTTCTCGTCTCTAAGGTCTTCCACAAGGAGGACTCGTCTCTCGTCGAATCGTTTTTCGTGCCGTCCGCCGAAGTCGCGCGACACTTTGGCTCCCTCGGGACTCTCCTTCCGTCCTCTTTCTTATTTCCTTCGTCCACGTTGTTAACGGATTTCGTAGGGGCGCTCTTTCTCGTTCGTATTCTGCTCTCTCTCCCGACAACGCTCGCCTTGCTAGAGTTACCTTGATTTTCGCGAGAATCCAACGATATCGTTTCCTGTTCGACCTTCCGATCGATACTCTTATTGTCGCCGCTGGTCTTCCTTTTCTTGTACTGTCTCTGATCCTTCCTGTCCTCCCACTGATCTTCGTCCCTCGTCGAACACTTTTCGATCGCTTCGTTCGGGCTGCCGGTGCTGTTGCAAACGTTAGGACTCTCTCTATCGTTGTCGGAATTTTTAACAGACCCACGGAGAACCTTCTGATCGGGATTACCGATCGGTGAGAGTATAGGCAAATCGTTGGTCAATTTCTCAACGTATTCCTCGTTAGACGAAAGCTGTAGCACCGGCTCCAGCGTCGGCATCTTGTCACTGTCCGATGACAATCTCGTCGTTCTTCTGGGTACTTGGACGTCCTCGTTGCTCCTCGCTTTAGCGGAGACTTGGCTCAACTTCGATTTCGATAATTCACCGAAATCTTTGGGAAACGATTGCCGAGCTACCGGCGATTTCGAATCCCGAGATTTATAAATGGATTGAGCGTTCAAGTGCTTGTTCGGATTTCGCGCGAACTTACCGTCCTGAGTCCGCAGCTGAGACTTCGCCTTGATCGACGCGTTCAGGGACGTCACCGGATCTACCGGACGCCTCCGTTTCGGGGTAGTTTGGGCGGACGGTGATTTGTTTTTACCGTTAGACGGTGGCGATCTTCCGGCGGTCTGCCCAATCGACTTATCGCTCTCGCTTTCCACGTCCGACACCTTATTAGACGTTCTTACGCTCCTGCCGCTTTTCGGCTCGACCCCCGAGTCCGCCCTAACTTCGTTCTGTGTCTTCGAGCTCATCTTGTTTCTCCCTCGCACTCGTTCGCGCCTCGTCGTCGTCGTGTTACGATCCCCGTTCTCGAGGAGTGCATTTTTCACCTTTACGTTCCTTTTCTTACCTAGAATCCTTGGTCGACCAACCTTCGGCTTATACTCTCCGACTTCCATCTCGTTCTTCCTATCCTTCGAGGTAGTTTCGATCTTTTCTTTGGTCATCTCGCTACTTCCGCTACTCACCGCTCTATCCGTCTCCTTCTTACCCCCCTCGCCTTTCCTTCGCTCTTCCTCCTCCTTCTCATTGTTGCAATCGTTCACGACACTCTCGATCACAGCCGATATGTTGTCGCTCCTGCAACGATTACGCTGGATCGATTTAGCGTTCTTCAGAAGTTTGTTCCGTAGAACGGCCTTGTTTCGGGACATCCTCGACGCCGAGGAACTATCGTTGCTCCTACGTGGCCGTGATCTCGTCTGGACCTGTGCAAACAGTCGAGTTTCAAGACTATAAACGCGCCTATCTTTGATGATCAGGGGATAAATGACAGGGTGGGTGTTTTTAAGACGTGCGATCAAATTATTGCACGTGTGGGATTAAACCTGGCTAAAAGGATTTCATTTTTTGCACATTGGTATTCGTTTAAAATGATAATGGTGATATTGGTCGTTATAAATATGAGCGTTATAGTACAGCAACACGTCGTACGCTTTTGGATGGCACATCTTAAAAACACCTAGAATACGTTAACTCTCGCGCATACGGATGATCCTTATCGTAAAAGCGGATGAGTAAAATATATGAAACATGAAACGTTATTAAAGGTAACATTCGCGTAATGCGATGCTTTAAAAACATGTTTTTGATAGAACGCGATCTGAAAATGGAGGAAACTCTCGCGTAACATAAAACATTGGGTGAAATTAACAAGGGATCTCGCTTGTGTATTTTAAAAGCTTATTCAAGTTTTGCTTACGCGCTTACAAATGCAAATGCGTTTAAAAGAATTTCTTTTACACGATAAATAATCGTTTAATTGTTCCTACCGTACAAATTCCTCGAGTATACTTTTTGTTTGCGTTATTTTACTTTTAACGTAAGCATTTGTATAAATTTGTTAAATCAATAAAAATGTTTATCATTAATAGTCTATCTTCGCTTTTTGAACCGGAACCTCAACTTTTGTATTCTGCGAATTCCCATACTATACGAGGATTATCTTACTGATTCGAAAATCATACCTATTCACTTGAAATTTAACGTTAACCGTAAAAAGAATAAAGACTCCGCGTCTCTGCGTGTAAAAAAAAAAAAAACGCGAGAATTGAAAAAATTAACTTGGAATATAAAATTTAAGCGGTTTTCCCTCGAATTTCGTCGTTCAAGGAGGAAAATCGCGGCGGGAGTGGGATTATAAAATCCTTATTCACGGGCGAATGCGGATTTAGCGGATAAAATTCGTAGTAAAAACGCATGGAAGTAGTGGAACGGCCAAGGGCTATCGCGATAACCCTTAAGGCGATGCCGGCTGAGTGGAGCATGAAAACCATCTTGGTTGTACGGTTTACGTGATGGCTGGAACGCCAGCGCGCATACATATACACATATATACATAGTTCGAGCACATGAGCGATTTCCGCAAAGCACACGCGCGCGCGTACGCACACGTATACATGGGAGAAGGAACGCGCGTGCAAGTTTCGCGTGGACGGATGTGTGTGAGCTAATCAATACTCCACTTATATCCATGTCATCCACTTGGCCGGCCGTTACGCGTTCCATCGCCTTATCATTATCAACTCGTTGGACTTTTTCGTGCACCAAGACCACGAAGTCATCCGTTTGGGTCATATAACGTCTAATCGGAGCACGAGACTTTTCTAAGACTCTTCTAAGAGTCGATATAACGCGTCTTGGGTGTTAAGGACGCTCACGAGTTTATTCGTCACGAGTTTTCTCTTGCTAGGCCCGATAAACTAAGATTAAGCTTAGAATCCGCTTAACAAGGAACCGGTGGTGAGACAAACGCGAGAGATCGAGTTTCGTGGGATACGACGAAAGATTTTTAGAAACTTTCCCTATCTTTTATCCTTTACGCTGATAGCGTAAACGTTGGTATTAATTATTCGCGAGATTGTTCTAAAGTCTAATACGTGCTCGTAATTTTGATTAGAAAGTTCGTCCGTCGTTACTGTTTTACAACTTACCGTTCGTAGTCTACCTTGAGTTCTCAACGTGCTGTCTTGTAAAACTTTTCTAGTAGCCCTTTTGGGCGGCAGGTTGGCCAACATTTTCTGAATGCTCTCACCTAAGGACAGTAATTGTAATGCTCTCAGGAGACCGTTTCACCGTGGCCGTTACGAGGTAACTCCGAAAACGATTACCGAACGACGCTCATCCCCCGAACAAATTATGTTTCTCGAACGCGAACGTCTGCTTTATCGTTGCTAACTTTTTGTCCTGAATCGAACGCCGGCTTTTTTGCTCGTATAATATCGAACTTGTTTTAGTCTTTGGTACAAGTATGTCGGTCAGTTTATAGTCTCGTCCGTTTGAGAAAAAGTGAACAAAATGATGAAGCTAAAACTATTCTTTCGCGTTCGTAGTTATTTTTTGGTCCATTGCATAAATATTATTATTATACCGTGTCGTAGTTAAACAATAATATTAACACGTTGCTGTGTAATGGAATCGTTGCTGTGTAATGCTTATTGTTAGTTTCGAGAATATAATCAACTCTACTAGAAGTGTAAGGTCTAATATAAAAGATGAGATAGAGAATTTCTCCGTATCTTCATTTTGAAAAATATTATAGTTATAATATATAAGTATTAAGAACATGGCAATTGAGTGCATCAGACATTGTAACTCTATCCCCGCTCTATAAGTTTAGTTCTATTACATTATTTTTCTCATTGTATTTTTCTTTATATTTCTTTCATTGTATTATTCCACCACTTTTATTATTATTATTGTTATCACTTTAATACTAATAGTAATGTTTTTTTACTAAAACG
>JAIFRP010000021.1:2609232-2620055 GCA_032403825.1 Odynerus spinipes | reverse complement strand
ATAAATAAATAAAATTAGAAGGCGTTCGAGTTTGGACAAAATCGATGCTACAGTTAACGTGTTAAATATACACGTGGTACTTTCGTTACGCGTGTACCAAATATTACGAACTCGATTAGGCCAACTGGACGGAATTCACCAAACGAGATAAAAAATCGCGAAGAAACGAGCGTGGTAGAACGAGCAAAAAAGATTATCGATATTTCTTACGATCACTGGGTCGGACCCTCGGTCCAGTCGGTTGTTTCTCCTTCGGCGCGTTCGTACGTGGCGTCTGCGAATTTTGAATGTTCCTCTTCATGCCACGCTGGCGACGCCTCCTACTGCGACTACCGAACGGACGCCACTTACACTTCTTCTTTCCGTTACCGAATAATCCCAATAACCAGGCCTGATCACCACCGCATTCGAGCATATGTCTGTGTAACTCTGGTAGAGTGTTGCAATTCTTCGAGCACTTTGTGCAGATTTTCTCCGGTACCGACGCATTCTTTGCCTTCGACGTCGGCGTACTACGTCCTGGTAGAAAAAGATGCTTGTAGAGTTCGCGTTGATCGCCAGAGAATTCATAGTGCGAGCACCACACGTTCGGATGCATGGAGGATTTGTGATCTTCCATCTCCCTCAACGTCACCTGCGAGCGAAAAGTGAGGTTTACGCTTAGAAATTGTTTATTCTTATAAGTAGAAATATTTGTTCGCTTAACGAGACATTTGATTGGGGCTGTTAACGATAACGTTCCATGCGATCGATTAGTTAGAAAAGGTAACGCGAGGTAGTATAATAATTAGTAGGTATTCAAAAAACTTAAATCTTTACAAATTTGTGTATAATTAACAGGAATAACATAGCCTATATTTTATACTGCATTTTGTGTAATATCTTTTTTGAAATCCCTTTTAGAGATATCGCTTAAGATTATAACTATTATGTCACGTAAATATAGTATTTATTATATGGTATCGTTAGGGAATCAAAAGAATGGATGAAGGAACCTTACTTCCCCCCGAAAATCGACAATTTTTTGTTAGTAAAAAATAATTTAAGTATATAGTATGTATCGTATATTCCATCGCGTTCGTGTGGGTTCGTTAATGTGTTTGCACATCAAAATCGCATCTTCGATAAATACAAACATCGTGATTACGGAATGAAACTGGTTCGTGCGAGATAAAAGCGGCAAAATAATACAAGAGACACGTTAAGAGGGAGACTCGAAAATTGGAAGAGGCACAACCATTAGATATTTCACGCCGGTTGCATAAAATTTTCGGATTATTGCTTGATCGCTATTCGCATACATTTAATTATTACATTAAATACTGTTATTATATTTTTGCGACTATTTTCAATACTCTAATTGTATAGTACAGCGATTATTTCCTTGCACTGAAATGCAAAAATGAATATATTTTTAACTGACACTTTTTGTAAAGAGAAATTTTCAATTTTACGAGTTTCTATAAATTTTTAGCAAGAAATAAATAATTTTTGTAAGTAACACAGCTGGCATGAAACGTATGAACTCTTTACAGTCGTATTTGTTCCGAGCAAACGATATTTTACCGGTTAAAATTCTTTTTCATTGAGAATAGAGTCTAACAATGACATAATGACATAGTAACTGACAATAAGCGTACCACCGGCATGGCAAAAACGCTGTGACTGAGTTGACTTACGACCGCAGAGTTAATATACCTTACCGTGTGTACATTCAAATATCCAAACGTCTATCAATTTTACGACAATATATTAGACACGGTCTATAAAATCACAAAATAATTCTATGTTACATTACTAGCTGAAGATTCGTCACGTCGATCATTAAACTATTATAACTTCGATATGACCAACGTTTCGAAAAAGAATCGCGACCGCGACCAATATTCCAAGTAGAAAAGGGAAAAGAAAAATGGAGACTCACGTGTCTCGCGGCACAGGCACCGCATATGTAAATTCTCGGCCGGGACCATTCGCCTGTGAGTTCGGCGTAAACGACTTCTTGGTTTTTCGCGTTGGTACGGCCGTTGTCGTTCCACTTCCGAAGTCTCATGAAATTTCCGAATTCGATGCCGAACTCCGTGGATTTGGGAGACATCGGTGGATCCGTCCGAGTGAGTTCATCCTCTTCGCGTTCGCTCGTCGGGACACCAACGGCGTTAACAGGTGCAGTCTGATCAAGGCCGTTGTCATCTCCGAGAGACGCACGAGGATGATCGGTACCCGGTTCGTCGGTGTTCACGCGTTCGTCTTCACCGGTTTGCTCACTCGGTAGACTAGTTTGAACGGGGTCGTTACACGTAGTCAAAGTTACAACGGACGGCTGATGTAATCTGCTCGAGATGATGCGTTCCTTCAACAGCTGCTGCTTTTTTCTTAGCGACAATTGCGTGGAGATATCGAACTTGCTGAGATCCTTGATCGAGCAGGTCCACTGCTCCTTGCCGTCGTATTTCCTGGGGAAATTGTATTTCTCGAAGGAAACCCTCCGTGGGTGGGACCTACTGCTTTTTCCTGGCTTCTGAGCGTACTCGCTCGAGTTCTCGTATTCCTCCACCGCGTAGTCCTTGTTATAGACCGGCGTGGCCGCGGTTAGAGAGATATCGATCGGAAATTGAATTTGATTCCCGTTATGCTCGTAGAAGGATTGCTGCTGTTGTAATTGCTGCGGCTGCTGCGGCTGCTGCTGTTGTTGCTGGGTCTGAGGTTTGGATTCCATCACCATCGTCGTAACCATCGTCGTTGTCGTCATTGTCGTCGTCGTCGTCATAGTTGTCGTCATCGTCGTCGTCATCGTCGTCGTCGTCGTCGTCACGGACGAGGTATTCGTCAACGCTGTGCTCGTTTGCAATTTGCCATCCAGGTGATGAAGTAAATTCTCACGAATGTTGCAACTCACGCTACTGTAGAAGGAACTATCGAACTCCGGGCTACCGGGATTGCTGAAAACGTCCTTCGTAGTCGTCGGAGCGACATGCTTCAACAGAGTAGTCTCCGATCGATATTCCGCTTCCGCGTCACACGGTCTTTTCTCTTTCGAGGGCAGAACGTCCGATTTTTCGTTGGAACTTTGGCAAACGACCTCCTTGCACGGCGTTGCTTCCTTCATTTTTTCCTAAAAGAGAACTCATCTACATATTGAAATACGATATATCTCGAAAACCGAACGGCTTGGTTGCATCGTGAAATGGAAACTAGCGAGACGATCTACGAGAGTATTCGCGATCGAAGTTTAATCAAACTGACGTTAGCATAGAAATGATTTCAGAATTTAACACGTTGAATGTCGTGGGGGTCACCGGTGACCCCCACTCAATTTTACAGATTGTATTTGAATCGTTGTTATAATCAATTCTACTAGAAGTGTAAGGTCTAATATAAAGGATGAGATAGAGAATTTTTCCGTATCTTCATTTGGAAAAATATGTATTATAAATATGTATGAATAAAAATATTATAAGTATATTATGAATTGGTTATTATTATGAATAATTTAAAGACTCAACCTCAGTACAAATTGTTTCGCCTTAGTAACCTGAATCATTCGAGTGTCACACTAAGCGTTATTTATACCTCCATCGTTATCAATTCTTTTTTATATATTACTACCACCCAAGTTTGATAAAATCGTCTACATCGCTAAAAACATCAGCGATCATCGACGATAATTTACCTGAAGTTGCGTCGTTCTTTCGCGTACGGTGGCATGTGTTTCGCTCATATGAGCAAGCAAAGCCTCCCTCGTGAGATACCTTGTGGAGCATTGAACGCAGGCGTGATACTTGTCGGCATGATTACCGACCATGTGATGAAAGAGACCCTCCAAACTGTCCACGCACTTGTCCGAACAGTATTGGCAATTTTGCGAGGGTCTTCTGGAATTTCTTTCGGACCTACGACCACCGCCTAACTGATGGACCCTCTCGGTGTGCCTCTGCCGTAACGATATGGACAAGAACTTTCTGTCGCAATAGAGGCAGAGGTGTCTCACCGTCGGCGAGGGTGGTTTCAACGCGGGTTGCTTCGCGACAATTTGCTGCGAGCTAGACGAAGACGTCGAGGAAGAAGGAGAAGAAGGGGAGGTGGAATAGGAGCAGGAGGAGGAGGAGGAGGAGGAAGAAGGTGGAGGTGACTGTTGTTGAGCCGTCGATGTCTCGGCAGCAGCCTGACAGCTCTGTAACACGGAAGCGATCCTTTCGAGAGGTAGACTGCAATGAAAGCTCGTCGTCGAGAGTTCCTCGGCCACCTGAGAATCTCGTGGCACGTCCAACGAGCTGACGAACGTGCGAGCGACGTTACCAATTTCCGTCGAGTTCGCGTTCTTATCAGCGAACTGATCGATACCGTTCAGGAGATCGTTTAATAGGTCACGGCAGGTATTGCGTAGCTCGAGATTCTCCATAAGCTCGTCAACGTTACTCCGTCCTTCGGCGACCTGGTGATCCAACCTCTCCATGATAATCATACCGAGAGAGCGAGTCTCCCTTTTCTCGGGCTCCGATTCGTTCTTATTCTGACGCGAAGAATTCTCGCTCTCCGTATCCCTTTCGCACGAGTTCTCGCGAAGCTCGCTTCTCTCGAGATCAAACGCGGAAAACTGAAGACGAGTCTCGTGTCCCGATTCCTTGACGTTCCTCGTCGACGATTCAACGGTCTCGGCTTGGTGCTCGATACTCTCCGCTGGATCTCTCTCCGTCCAATCCATATTCGTGCTTTCGTCATCGTCCTCGCAACGAACGGTATCACCTTCGAGGTCGCTTTTGATCCTATCCGCGCGTTCCGAAGGTAAAAGAACGGCCGCTTCGGTTCTGCTCTCGTTCGGCTTCGAGGGCTCGAATTTCGGGCCCTTCGAATCCTCATCCTCCTCTTCCTCCTCCTCCTCTTCCTCTTCCTCCTCCTCCTCCTCCTCGTCCTCGTCCTCTTCCTTCGACTCTACACCGGGCTTCTCCGTTGTATCCTTCTTCTCGATCGGCCCATCCTCTTCGTCCTCTTCGTCCTTTATCACACCGTTCAACACGGTCATCACGTATTTCTCTAAAGTCTCGAGATTCCTCTCGACGCTATTCCTACCGTCTTCCTCTTTCCGAATCGGCGAATCGCCGCTTCTACCGTCCGGCACCTTCTTCCGCAAATTGTTTATCACGTTGCTCAGCCTGCTCCGTTTGTCCTGTGCCGTTTGCGCCGATCTGTAAACGTGAGCGTGTTTCTCCTGAAGAACTTGCTGTTGCTGCTGTCGCTCGTTGCCGCTCGCGCTAGCCGGGTGGCTCACGCCGAGCTCCTCCAGATTGTGCATCGAGGCGACCATCTTGTTGCCAGTCTCGATCGTCGTCCTCGTTGCTGATTCGCTCGTCGCCTCGATCGTGGCTTCGCTCGTAGTCGCAGCCGCTACCGATGGACGCCTCGACGAACCAAAAATTACTCCGCTCGATGCTTCGCTACCAGCCGCGTCCGCCGATGCCGCTTCTGTAAATGGAAAGATTCCCTTCTTTACACTTTTGGATAGTGAAATCTTTCTCTTAGGAGAATATTCAAGCCAGTCGCCATTGGAAAATAAAAGACGCGCGTGCTTTGAAAGGCGTCCCGATCTTTAAGGATCGACAATTTCTCTGTTATGTCGTTAACTTTGCTATTTGTGCAATTAAATATGTCATTAAACCTGTAAATGGACTGTAGGAAGGAAGTCGACGTGAAATGGAGGATATTCGAGAAAAATATTATATGTCAAATTGATCTTTTCCTATATTTATACAGGGTGTCCTTATCGATTTTATGTACATTCATATTCTGAAGTATTACGTAGAGCGTCGTGTAATTTATTGCATTTTTGAACTGAAATTATTTTTATCTTCGATCTACTCTCAATTCGTTCGTTCTGATAAGCTCGAAGTCAATTTATTGTCGATATAAAGTTTCTCAATCGTTCCAAATTTCCTCGTTAGATCAAACAATATGAAAAACCGTCCAATGAATGCCAATACGCATAACTTTATCTAAAACCATGTTCTCTGATATTCTTCTGAATAATTTCAAAAATGATTTTGAACGGTCGGATACCCTATATATTGTTCGAGTACCTACGTTATAAAACGCGTATTCAATGAGCCGTCGCACGATCGCGTGTGCAATGAATAGAGAAAGACGTTTTACCGTCATCCACGATGATTTATTCCGACGATGATAGTGAATACGTGCGTCGGTGAAAGGTGAAATCTAAGAAGTAAAAAAAAAGGCAGGAAAAGATTACGCATCGGGTAGAAACATCCTCTCTCTCCAATTCTTACGTTTCCCGGTGAACGAGAAACGGAAATAAAATGCAAGGGACAAAGGCTGGATTACATAAGCCTCAGGGAGATCAATAAATTCGTACGGATGGCTAGCGCATTTCTCTGCGGCAATCTGTATTTTACTAGGTACCTCGACACTTAATTTTGCTCTCTCTCTCTCTTTCTCTCTCTATACCTCTTTTAAATCTCGATTAATTTACCACCGAGACGTATCCATCATTTTCCTCCTCGTTGGAATATACGTAACGACTTGCATTCATTTCGTACGATGAAACGCTATATTAATATCGCGAGCTTACAAAAAGCCTTTAAATCCATGTTAGTAATTTATATACATGTCTTATATACATATTTGTTAAATTAATTGATTATCTGTGATTCAAATTGGTTTAGCGACAGAAGTTTAATTAATTTGCTCGTATTACACATTTTTATAATAACATACTAACTTTTCGTTACATTAGAACATTTTTAAGTCAAATATATTCATAACTGGTTTTTGGGACTTGCAGGACTTTTGCAGTAAGCGATACGTAAATATATTCCATATATCGCTGTATTAATTAATAAATATGCGAACACGTAACAAAAGCAACGCCATCGATAGCTTCGTGAATTAATATTTCATAAATAAAGCATGAAAGAAAAAGAGCAAACATTGAAGTGAAACGTTTAGCTCGCGATTTATCTCGAGAAAAAGTATACGCCTTTACAACATCGAACGATGTTAAAACGTTCTCTTAATGGTGATTTTTACGTTTCTCTTTCTCTTTTTCTCCATTTTCCGAAGAAAATCCTCGCGGGATGCGACCTTTATCCGTTCGTGGACGAGCATCGTCGAAAGAAAGCAAGTCGTAGGGTTCCTCTACAGGCCGGAAGTTTCATTAAAGGCCAACGTTGCTGCTCCGCGTATTCGGCGTTCGGATCGGAGAGAAAAGGACAGAGGATACGACGCGACGCGAGTATCACTTTATATGCGTGTTAATTTAACGTGCGTTAATCTTGAATGAGATGAAAATCTTTTCACGAGGGGAAGGGCGTCACGTAGAATACCCTTTGTAACGAAGGGCGTACTACCATGAAAAAAAGAAAAAGAAAAAGAAAGAACAGAATGGAAAACCAACAAACAATTATTGTAAAAAAGCCACAAAAAATGTAAGCCGTTCAGTTTTATAAAAAAAAACAATTACTTCTACTTCCATGAACTTTTTTAATTAACTTATCATCGATCGAAACGAACACATAATTAGAACTTTCTAAATGCGGTCGAACATGACGGGTTCTTACGGAAAAATAAACCCCGAACAAGGTTTAAATCGGTCTCGGAGGTACGCCGTAGATCGAGAAACAACTCGGGGAGAGATTTCTTTCGGGTTGGGATCGAAATACAGACTCGCCGCGAGAACGAGCAACAAAACGCACCGAGGGCCGATCGCAGGTCGATAGACGCGCGTTTATTTTCACGATTCCATTGCAGCATCCACTGGCGATGTTCCAAGCGAAATGTCAGGATGCGGAACTGAGAAACAGTTGGAAATCACATTTATATAAAAAAAAAAAAAAAATGTAAGAACAGGTAATCTTCTGTTTTTTTATGTACATGGGTATAAATCAAAATGAAATTATCAATTAATTGACCGACACGCGAGCTTATCAAGTTAGCGTTTAATCCTTTCGGGTAAAATTATCGATATCGAGTTGCTCAAACTGCTCGGATTACTCGATATCGATAATAACACGCGATTATCAAGATCCATAAAACAAATATGTATATTTGCAATAATAACGCAAGGTTCGTGAAAAAGAGACCCTATAAATAATAGTAACGCAATCGCATCTTTTATTTGTTCCAAAAAAAAAATCCTCCACTCGTCGCAAGGGAATTATAACGATGATGGGAGGGGAAAAATGGCGAAAGAGAGCGGAGGGGAGAGGGGAGGGCAGTTTAAATGCATTTTGCCTTTCCTGCACGAACGAGCTCGAACGAGGGACGAGATATGTGCCATCGTCGATCGTCGACGCGTCCTAGAAAAACAGGTCGTAAAATAGCGCGGCAATTATTCTCTCGTATGCCACCGGTGCTGCATCGAGAGACGCCGAATATGTATGTATGTATATGTATATATCAGCTCGATCGAAAGCACCGATGACACTGGACGCAAATGTGTACCGTGTGATTGGATGGAATTAATTATTTAAGCGTTAAGTAAGTGGATTAATTCCATCGCCATAATTAAAAAGTGCAATTTGCGTCGTCTTGACGGATTGAAAACTTTACATCTCTTGATTAATTTCTTCGTCGAACGATCTTTACTCGATTAGTTACACATATCACAATCGTGATATTATAACAGGTAAAAAAATAATCTTAAAACATAATCAATGATATATCTACAGTGAAGAATATGAAATATACATTTTAAAAGGTTTCTACGGGGTCCCATTATAAAAATCGAACACATGCATTTTGTAAATCTTTGATAAGTGAATAATAAATTTTGCAAAAGGACGGTTTATGTGCGTTTACGAAATCTCCAAGCGTTTTTTCCGTTTTTCTAAAAATAAATACAAATACTTCCTACATTTATTATATAATATCCAAAGCAAATCAGGTGCACGCATTTTTCACACATACGCGCGAGCGCATACACACACACGTCCCAAATCGGAATCATAATGTACGATAATACTGCTGGTGCCGGGCGTCCGGCAGTCTTCGCGCCGGT
Source organism: Odynerus spinipes (assembly GCA_032403825.1). Lineage (NCBI taxonomy): Eukaryota > Metazoa > Arthropoda > Insecta > Hymenoptera > Vespidae > Odynerus > Odynerus spinipes. The sequence continues at coordinate 2,611,045 of JAIFRP010000021.1, read as the reverse complement.
AAAATTTGCATGCAAACCCGTAAAACATCGCGTCGCCGTGCCGTCGCGGTTTAATTCCTCGTGCATTTACATCAAGCGACAGTTTGATACCGCGTTAACCACGAAGGCGCATTCGAAGTTCGCGCCACGTACTCCCTGGTCGCCATGTTTAACGGGCGGGCTTTATGAAACGCGCGGTATGATATATCGTACATAGCTAGAGTACACATATGCATCTACGTACATATATACTTATGTACGTGTGTACAACTTCGTATCGCGTAGTATAAATTAGACGGGAGCTTGAAAACGAATGAGTTGCGATGCGAATACAGTAGGTCCCCCTATAACGCGGTGGTTGATATTATGTAAATTAGTTGAAGAAAGCGCAATTAACTTCGAAATGTTATTTTTTCTTTACGCGGGCCGTTTATTTTGAAAGTGGGGCAATATATTATGATCTTCTAATATGTTATGATATTCTAATTATCTTTTTATCTGTAAACAATTTGTAGTAAAACAAAAAATCATATTTCACAATATTTGTAATAAATATATTTGTAAATATATTTATTTTGAAAGTGGTGCAAGTCCATCTTAGGTTGAAATTATTTTTAACTGAATATATTATTACGGCAGAATTTAGAATAATAATAAGTATATCAACTGAAATATTATCCCTTTAATTAACGATTACAATAATTCATTAATTTTGAAAGTGAAGCAAGTCTATTTAGGTATAAAAAAACTTTTATTTTTTTTAGCCAGCACTATAAACACTATTGGATAATAAACTTACATTATCTAACACCACAAAATACAAAAAATATGTTTATTAGTGCTTACAAATATTTTTAAATTTATTAAAATGCAAACCTTGAAATATCTCGCAATAACAAATAATGGACCTACCCCACTTTCAAAGTAAACGGCTAATGTAATATAAGAATATAACAATTTTCACCACGTGTTGTCTCGTATAATGTTTCTTTAATTTTTTAACCGTGCTATAAGAGGATTTATTGTGCGAGTAGAGCGTCGAATATATTGATGTAGCTACATGTCGAATTAAACAAGTAGGATTTCATTCGCGAGAAGCAGTACATACGAGCTCGTGATAGTACTACTCTAATTGGGAATTCATTATGGCGATGATACTACCATTTGGAATATAATACATTCGTATGCACATAGAGTGTATGTACTTCTCATTATTCCACCATTTCGAATGGAAGATCATTGCTAATTGCATAAAGGTTTGTTTACATTGTACGGAACGTCAACTTTGCGTTACGTCGCGACAACCTCACGTTGAAGCATTATAGTACTACTCGCTTTAAAAGGTAACATTCTCATTAAACATCAGTGTTTAGGAACGTCAACGTTCCGGACCGTCGAACATTCTCAAGAAGAATGTCTGAACGGTGGTACTGGACGGCGTGGAACGCTAACGTGTAGCAATTCACGATGGTAACGCGACAGCATCCTGTACAGTTTTAACATTTTCTTAGTTTATTGTCTATTTCTTCTAAGCGAGAACAAAATTGATACCTTGATATTCGGAAGTATTTTATAAATCGTGTTTTCCCCGTGAATCGAACTATAAAATAACGTTTGGTATTTCCCTATACTCTAACGCGGTAACTTACGTAACTATATCGTTTTCCGATCATTTTCATTTTCGCGGATTCTTCGGTTTTTCCTCATAGATGATGATAGCAATCTCAGCTAATTCTTAAATCGTCTACTTCGGTATTATAACTCGTAAGTATACCGAAACGTTTACATAAAATAGAAAATTACGAATAGCTTATTTTTAATGTTTCTTAATCAC
>JAIFRP010000021.1:2566322-2577195 GCA_032403825.1 Odynerus spinipes | reverse complement strand
ATTTCGATAATAATCAACGATTTTCTAGTCGCCACTCGCGTGCATTATCAAGGTATTCGATCTCAAATTCTTTCGTTTCAAGTACATACACGCGACGCAAGTGCTAAGTGTTTCGTCTTAAATAATCTATACAGGTATTGTATTAGAAATACATTTCTATTATTGAATTCAAGAAGGGCCAATGTCAAGTTTGAACAATTTGAAATTGAAAAAAAAACAATCTATCCAATTTTTCGCCGTTACTCATTAATATAAAAACGTCCATTACTTGCAAATGATACTTTCGGCACTGGTCCTTTTTGAACGCATCCACGGATTTAACAAATTCAATTTTTCTTTTCGTAGACCGAAACATTTAGCAACAAGGACGAGAAGAGAAAGAAATTGTGCCGTGCAAGTCTCCGGAAATGTATGTGAAAAATTACTAAAAGAACGAGCGAAGTTGCTCGTTCCATCATCGTTATGGCGCGTAAATTTGATTAATGAACCCATCGGAAAAGTTAGCGCCTCACGATGATTCGCGTTCTCCTTGGGTCACTGTGCATCATTCAAGAACGTAAAGCGGTATTATAGCGGAGGCGGAGGCGACGACGATTACACGTCGCTTGCATTGAATTCAAATGTTATATTCGATTACTCGATACGCGTTTAACGATACGTCCTATCAAATAATTCATTAATAAATACTTCTCAGCGCCTTAGGCGTCTTCTTAAATAGATTTCGCTTGTCCGGGGAGAGTTCCATCGAACCGATTCTTATTTCTTCCTTTTATTACAACGCCGAGTCTTTTTTCTTCTTTGTTAATATCAAAACGACGAGCTTTTAAATGCAAAATGAGAGTTCGCGCTAATATATTCCAATGAAAATTTCGTTATAGAAGGTTCGATGTCCGATTCAAGAGATTCTCTATATCTATATCTATCTTTCCCCTTTGTTCGTTATATCCTTACGAACGAAAGAAGAAGCGGACCACTGGGTCTCTTTCCTTTTTCTTTTTTACTTTTGCCGTTCGTGTTTCCACTGGACAGCTACGCACACACATCTACACACGTCTACACGGCCAATCGATACCAACAAAAACTGGCGGCTCCTCTTAGACGCGAGCGGTGCTCAACCGATTCAACGACATAAACGATTATTCAATTGAATTTAAATTGAAATCCTTATCTTTTTCCTGCCTATAGGAACTCTCGTACACACACATACACGAGTACGAATCTTATTAGTATCCATTCCATGAAAGTTTTTGCTTTACAATCTCGGAAAATCTATGTGTTGATTGATCGTTAATTGCACCGATCGTTAGTGATAAAAAAATATTCACGATCTTCGTATTACACGGTATTAATAAAAACAAAATATTACGTAGGAAAATTATAGAAACCCTCGTATAATGCGAAACCTTGAGACCAAATTAATTAATATTAATATAATTAATACGAGAGGAACGTAACATCGTTTAACACGATACACACGTTCGTGCTATACAAGGGTTACCGGTATGTTTCTTCGATCACAGTCGAATTGTAAATAGATATTACCAACTGTATCACTACTTTATAAGATATGCGATAAGGAAGCTATCATTGGTCTGTTATAACGCGATAATTGGAGTGGGAGAGGACAAATACGTATATAGGAATATCATATGCCTATATATATATAGCTAAGGCACTTGCCCCGTAATTTCAGAAAGCATTCATTACGAACCCTCGAATCGTGTTGTTTTCAATCTACTTAACAATTTAAAGATGGAGCAAAAAATGACGTCCAATCAGTCGCCAGCAGTACTAGTAGTTCTATCCGTGACGTTATATAAGTCGTCATAAATCTAATATATCTACGAGACTAATCGGTCGTTCTTTCATTATCGAATACGTATAATTCAACATTGTCGAATATCTTGCGACGAAAAACGATCGATTTTCCGATGAATTCATCTAATAATTAGGTGTATTCATCAAAAGAATGAACACAAAATTAAGTAAAATTTTCTCGTTTGTCCTCAATTGCGGGATTGTTTCATTTATCGGATTGTAGGTATCGAGAAGAATACCTAGTCGTTCGGAAAATTTCCACAATTATTACGCGATCGAAAAAAAAACAATCGTGAAATTTTAAAGCATACGGAATGTTAAAAATTCGAAGGTCGAACGTGGAAGTAAAGAGAATAACACTTTCGACGAGCCTTAAACGTGAACACAATAATCGATGTTATCGATTATGAAAACCCAGACGAAAAGATATCACCATTCGTTATAACAAATATTATTCAATTTCGACTTCTTTTCTTACGGAGAATCGATCGATTTCGTCTCATAGAAGATCAATTTTCCATTCGATTTAAACCTTTCTAAGGATTTCTAATTTCGTTGCGACAAAGCGGTAGATATGCATCACGGTTTTCTCAGTGGTTCCTCGATCCATTACCCGGCAAGTATTTAATGCGAAATAGAACATTGGGATGCACGAGACCAAAGAAAATCACTTTCTTCTCGCAAAATAAGTTAATTGCTATTTAACTACGACATCCCATACGACATCGTGTACTCACATTTTTTACGTACGTCTATAAGATTTGCCTTAGCACCTTGTAATGTTTTAGAAAAAGAAAAACTATCGTTAAAGTTAAACGGAAGTCGATCGAAGCTCGCAATTTCCTCTTCTTCCTCGCTCGTCCACAGCAAGTTACGTTACGGGCAACGCCCGCGTTAACGCACCGTCGCCTTGCGAAAGAATTCGCGTGAACTTCTCTTCGAAAAAGGAAAAAGACAGAGAGAGGGGGAGAGAGAGAGAGAGAGAGAGAGAGAGAGAGAAGGAGAAGAAGAAAGATAGCAAAGATATACGAGCTGTTTATTATGAAAGTGGTACGACTCCACTTTTGAAGAAAAATAGAGCTAAATTTCAATTCGCTTAATAATACAATATAAACTTTTAATTTATAAACTATAAGATATAATTTACAAAATGCACAATTTTCATAATAAACGGTTCGCATATTTATGCGTGTAATACATATCGCGAGAATTTGAAAGCAACGAAAGAAGAAAAAGAAAAAAAGAAAGACATCGAGAAAAGACAGAGAGAGAGAGAGAGAGAGAGAGAGAGAGAGAGAAAGAACACAACGAGAGTAGAGATCGGATTGTTGCCGTCGGGAAGAGATTGCCGACTCCATGTTAGCGTCGACTCGATCGAGAGTCTCTATATTGCGCAGTAACGACCTCGGACTGAGATTCTGCCGAATTTTCACGTCTTCCTACCTCTCTGTTTCTTTCCTATCCGTTCGTTCGAGGGAAAGATAAGGAAAAGTAGAGAGAAGAGAGTACGGGGGGAAACAACGAGAGGATTTTTCTTCGTTCGACGGGACACGCTCGAACGTCCTCCATTTTCTTTTTCCGTGTCTCTCGCGCACGCGACCATATAACCTACATCTCGTTGCACAGTAAAGTATATACCGTATACATATATACATACATATATATATAAATTCGTATTACACAAATCTAAATCTCTGCATACCAAAAAAAATATCTACGTGTACGTACGCTGTATCGAAATAAAAATGGCCGCAATCTTGTCCGCTACGAACATATAAAAAAAACCGCGTGAAAAAGAATCGATCGATCGTGATCGATGCATAAGATACGCATAAATTATCGTCCGAGCGAACGACGTCGAATAGATCATCCAGAATCTCGCGAAATCAGGAAGGAAGATCGAACCGGAAGAAATCGTAAATCACAGGAGAGACGACGACCGGAAGAAAGAAGATTACGAATCTCTCTTTTCCGCAGAGGTCTTCAACCAGGCCCCGTGTGGTATCTAAAAATAAAGTTCGGGATCGCGATAGGCAAAGTACACCAGGGTGCCGTGTTGCATCGTATCGTGTTATTCGTACTGGAGAGACGACGACGAGTCCAACGAGGAGATATCCGACGCGGAAAGAGTGGATTGGTGAGAAGTTGGCCACCGATCGTGTTCTTACAAGCTGTAGAAAATCTCTCTCGAGCCGATCGAGTGTGAACGTAGACGAAAATGGATGATGGATTGTGCATGCGTGTATGTAGGTGTAGGTGTAAGTACGTGTACAGTGAGTGCACGCACATCCGTGTGTGTGTGTGTGTGTGTGTGTGTGTGTGTGTGTATAAACACTACAGTCGGGGATATCGAAAAGCAAAAAGTATAAAAAACAAAAGAAACAAAAAAAGGGACGCCTACTTACAGCATCTCGTCGACATCATTGTTGGGTACGTTCACGAGGCAACAACGACGGCTACCAGCAGTGGCAACGGCAACGACAACGGCAACGGCAACGGCAGCAGTAGCACGTCACGATGGCAGTCACGGTCACAGTCACGTAGCCTACGACGAGGAACTATCGTGACGAGAGGCGCGTTATTGGACGGCAACACCACAGGGCAAACACTCATCACTGTGTCACAAAGCCGGGAGGGAAGAAGGAAAAAAGAAAGAGAGAAGAAAAGGAACCCCGCACAAGGATACGAATTTTGGCGCTTGTGCTTCCTTTTCCCGAAGGGAAATGAAAAATGAAAAAAATACACAACTAAAGGAAAGAAAAAAAAAAAATTCTCGCGGGTGCCTCAGGAAAGCGACGATCGGGAGAGGAACGGCGACGAGAGGAGGGGTTGGTGGGCGGATAGGTGGGGTGAGGGGAAGGTGACGAGAAGAAAGGAAGGGAAAAAACGAAAGATCGCCACGGTTCTCTCGCCTTCGGGATTTTCCTCTTTCCTTCTTTTCCTTTCTTCCAGGATATATATCCTCCTCTCTTCCGCCGTTACCTTCAGTCCTCCTCCTCTTTCTCCTCGTCCTCCTCCTCGTCCTCCTCGACGATCCACCTGATCTCGATGCCACACGAGGTACGATTCTTCTTCTAACACTTACTCTCCGCAATCCGTGTTTTGAACAACGACGACGACGACGACGACGACGAGAAAAGGCGCGTCACTTTTCGGCGTAAGTTTTCGACGACGGCGCACGAAACTCACGTTCGGTCCCCTCGCGCGCGCGGAGAGGTCTGCGGTGGTGTGGAACGACACACAGAGAGAGAGAGAGAGAGAGAAAGAGTGAGAAAGGACGCGTTAACGTGTCTCTCTCTTTGCGCGAGAGATATACAGTGAAAGACGAAGAGTAAGAGAGATAGAAAGAGTGAGAGTGAGTGTGTGTGGTGTGTGTGTGTGTGTGTATGTGAGAGAGAGAAAGAGGTAGAGTGAGAGAGATGGTGCGCAGGGAGCAGCGGAGTGCAGCCGCGCTTCTCCTGGCTTTCAATCTCTCCTGTAGTGATTCGGTGCAGTCGAGTTTTCTGACTGAACGCTCGGACCTCGACGAGCCGTGCCCCGTGAGCCAACAGTCTTGCCAATACACTACTTTCCACGTGAGGAAGTAACTAGATCGTGCGGACGATGCCGTCTCTTCAGGGGTTCTCAACGTCGACTTTGTAAAATATCATTTCTTTGGTATTAGTGGAATAGTAGTGTTATATATACGATTATTGTTATGCGATTTACATTTCACTGGGTAGATTTCTTCGATAAATTAATCTTTTCTTTTCTTTCGTAGTTACGGGCTTAGAATTATATCTGCTTGTGAATTCTTACGACTCCTGTAACTGGACAACACGTCGAAGAGGGACGCACGATAATTATATATTTATTATTTTCTTTTACAATTGTCCGAATTGGGTTAGAATAATTATACTTTTAATAATAACTCTATTTGTACAGTCGATGTATTGTCGTTCGTAGAATAAAAATTACTTTCGACGCAACAGGTATTTGTTCGATACAATGGCGAGATGTAATCGATAGGAAACGCGATGGTCAATCAATTTATTTATTTTATTTTAACACGGAATTAAATTATCGAGTAAATCTTAGCATCTAATCGCAACAAAATTTAATTATAGAACACGAAATTCGATCAAATTATTTCGTCATATTTTATTTTTTTTTATTTTTTATAAACATTGATTCCAAACTTTATACTGTATGGCAAATAATAATGGTTTCTTCAATGGAGCAATGTATATAAAAACACGTTGAAATCTTAGAAATAAATCACTTCATAAATCGTAAAGAAACTTTTATATACTCATAAAAATCTTTCTTTTTTGGCTCACACAGAATCCCTGGAAAATTTTAGCACCTTCCGATTACGTTGGTCACGCTCTCCCACCTGATTGGTCAGCACGGAGCTCGCCACGCGCCTATTGGCTGCGGTGCTCCTGTCCCGCCACCTTCCGGCGCTGTACCGCAGCACCCAATGTCTGCGTGGTGGGGTGCGCGGGAGGACGCGTGCGACGAATCATCGTGAGTATCAGCAGCGACACGTCTCTCCTAACCTGTCTAGACGCATTGTACGAGACTGGTCGTTTCGATATCGTGAGTACGGATACGAGTCGGCACGACGCCGTTCGTGAATGCGAGTCGTGGCACAGGAAAAAGAAGAAGAGGAACACGAAAATCGTGAAGGAAGATCCGCGGAGGTTAACCGATCGTGTCTCGTCGTCTTCGAGACATTCTCTCGCCGTTTCTCGCCATATTTCTTGCGAGAATAACGCGTAGGAGCGTTACGAGAAGTAGTTCCTCGTCGAGAATGAAGAGCTGAGAAATAAAGCTGTGGAAGTACGCGCAGGAGGTAAGACTTGCTTCTTTTGTGTTATCCTGTTAGTTACTGGTCGAAATGTCTACTGACATTTTTTTTTTCTTTTCTTTTCGTACGTCGTATCGCGATCCTACAGTGTCGTGTTATATTTTTGTAAACGAAGGTGAATTACGGTCGGCGATGTTGACGATGACTCGTCGGGTATTTCTAAGGAAGTTTTTACTTCGAAAGGCAATCGCGATGATCCTGTTGCATTTTAAAGAACCGTCTATGCGTGCACTCCGAGAGCGTCGCTGGTGTTGCCGCGTGTCGTACGGGAAACTAACTTCGTTTTTGGAACGCGCGATAAAATCTAGCGCGCGCGCGTACTACGTTTTGATATGACTCGATCTTGTTTTTTGTAAGTATTGTTTTCGATACTTTTGTTCATTTTGTGTTTATTGCGATGGACGTAGGCTTTGTACCGTCTTTTAAACTTAAAAAAAAAGAAAGATCGTTTACTGACGGATTGTTGTTTAAAAATGATAACCAGTTTGTATTGTGTATCATCGTGAAAAGGTAATTTATAGCGATTGTTGTTATCAATTTCCTTTAAAATAGTTATTATTTGTATTTAATTATCGCGGACTTGTATAATCCGACCAAATTAAAGTTCTTTCGTTCTTACAAAGTTTTTACTTCCACGTGATAGTGCAAACGTTGCTGCTATTACCTATGAAAGAAATTCTGTAAATACGAAGAAAGATTTATTTTACAAGTGGTTAAAACGACCTTTCTTACGAATGACAAACATTTTCTAGTTATCGTCATTGTTCTAACTCCGGGGGAGCTAAAAAGACCTCGAGCGTAGGCTTACTTATCGTGTGTATTTGTACTATCATTATATTATCAGCGATGTCCTAAACTGCAAATACAATAGTTCCGTGTATATTATTATTTACTATTAATTCATAACATTTCTTAGTAATTCTTGCAGGATGAGAAGTTGATTGGTAAATGCAATAAGAAAAACACGTTTTTCGCGTCACTTCAAAATATTCTATTACCGTGACTTTTAAATAATGCGCATGATACTAACAAGAGATATTTTAGATGCTAATGATGATTATGTTGATTTATTGGCACTAAAAAATAACGAAGAAATGTAGAAACCGATAAGAAGATTGTCATTCATAAAAATATTTGATATAACATTTCACGGTAGAAATAACTTCGAAAACTCAGTTTTGGTCCTTCAGACCGAAAAGGAACAGTAAAAAATTACATTGCACCGTTGCATCATTTATACGAACCTTCTTCGTCCATTCTCGTAAGCCATCGATTTCGTAAGTTTCGAACCCTAATCGAGCGAAAACGGCACAGAAAAGGTCGTCATCGAGTTTTTTCATACGACGACCGAGAAAGTGTAAATATTTGTTACGATCGTATCTCGAGTTAACGTCGCGTGCGCGTATGCACTCTTTACTCTTGACCGGTTTTCAGTCCAGTTTCACGAAGATCTCCGATAGCGTCACTTTATTGCAATGTTTAAGTGTTCGTAACTATTTTTAATATTTTTTATATGCATTCACATCATCAGTAGTCACACCGATGCGTGCATAAAAACAAGAGAAAATTTATTAGACTTTCCGGCTGTAAGTATAGGGAATTCGCGAGTAACTTCCCATGGATCGAATCAATTTCAATTTGTTCTAATTTCTCCGCTTTAGATCCAGTATTTTCTCGATGAGAAGAAGATTTCACGATTGTGCATCTTCGTTACCTTATAAATTATACTTAACGCAGCTGCGAGGATGTAGCGTCGTAATTACGCGATAAACTTTCATCGTTCCGTTACATAAGTACAAAAAAGAAAACAATAAACTTGAGATAGGGGCATCGTTCAATTAATTTGCTTTTAAGTACTTTCCAAAATGAATACTTTTTATCGACGAGATAGTTATAAAAATGTCTGCATCTTCTTAACAGTAGTAGTCCCGTGCGCGCGCGCGCTCGAGAGCGTACATGACACGTAATAAAACAAGAGTCAACGCGCCTGCTCGGAAATGTCAGTGAACCCTGAAAGCGCAACGTTGCTTCTAGGCGGCCAGCTTGTACTTTTCTTTTTTTTTATGAGAGCTATCCTCGTACATCGGCAAAAATACACCTTTATAAGAATTGACAGAAAGAAAAACAAAGAAAGCGTTTCATTACGTCCTTTTACAGAATATTTGAAATGAAATATTAAAGATCGGATTTTTATCGAGTTTAAGAATACAACAGGTGTTGTATTGACTTCAAGAATACAACAGGTGTATACGCAAATTTTTTTTAAATTTTATTTGTATACATTTCATATGCACTTTTCTCGTATTCGTAGGTAACATTGATATTTATTCGAAAAGTTGCACGGGAATCCTTATAAATAATATCTTTCTGGTATTGTCCCAGTCAATGGAAGATAAAAGGAATCTCTCATCCGGTACGAGAAAGAAAGCTCGTAGATAATTTAGGAGGCGTTTGATAACGTCATTCGCTTCTGTTCTTTAACGATCCTTGTTTCATTAATACGTTCATAATTTCATCAAAATCCTAACCCTCGATTAGTAGCGTAAATTTTAGTAACCTAAGTGATATTAAGTTTTAAACAACTACACCGTAAGTTTTAGGTCGTGTTGCTATTATTTATTAAATTAATTTTTAAATTAATTTAAGATTAGATTAAGACAACTTCATAAATGAGATCAAGTAGCTTTTTATTCGGTTAATACGAATCGAGAGAAAATTATATTAGAAAGACTTGTTTAAATTTCTAGGATTATTTTAGATTTTATAAAATTATCTAAAGGCAAAATCCGGATCACAATTTTGTTGAAATTTTCCAATAATACTTCGACAGCTTTTTGGATCCGTAGACCGTGGGTCGTAACACGTCAACGTTTTTACGGTTTTCGTATGGTACCTATCTAGCGCTGTGTATAGCGTTCTCAACGGGAGAGTGTTCGAAGCGAAGGACGAGAGAGAAAGAGAGAAGAGTAAAGAGCTAAAATAAAATCTAAGCCGTTTGTCGGACGAGGTCGACCACGCCGAGAGACGTAAGATCAGCTTGCCTCTCTTTCTTTCGTCTCTCTCTCTTTCTCTCTCTCTCTCTCTCTCTCTCTCTCTTTTTCTCTCTTTCTCTCACACACACGCACCTACTTTTTCTAGACTCTCTGCTCCTCCCTTCTCTCGTCTGTCTCTTTCATTAGTATCAACTCCCATCTTACCGCAAGCAATACGAAATATCCGATTTCAAGAATAAAACCACGAGTACACTCGGCGTATCGTAGTATCGAAAAATTTCAGCTTATGGCGTGCAGAGCCCGAGATAAAATTAGCCACTCGACCGACTCGCTTCTCGGCCGAGGAACGATCCCTTTGAGAGGCGCGTAATTAAAGTTCAGTAATTACAAGAATGTACTCCGTTTGTTCGCGGTTATTAAAATTAAGTATAGATATCGTAATCTTCGTAAAAAGCCAAAGGAAACGTGATGTTTCTTCTTGCAACGCGTGCTTCTTCAAATATCGATAGAGATCCACACGTGTATATTCGTCTCATTTTTTTCTTCTTTCGATAATCGAGGACGTCGGCGTAATAATGGCCCGAGTTGTAATTTTTTGTGAATTCATTAACATTTCAACCTAAGTCGTCGCTCTTAAACGGCAAAATTATGATTCTAGTGGCCTAAGTGACTTTTTAAAAATATTCAATATACATTTAAATTTACATATCTAAATCTAAATTTACATATTTATATAAGTAGTAATAAAAATCTTCTAATATTTTCGTTAGCTTTTTTCTTGTAAATAAATTATTTGTGGTTACAGGTCATTTTTGCGCTCATATTTTTATCTAAAAATGAACTATCAACCAATTTTTATAATAACACGCGGCCTATAGATTCGGCATATAGATAGAAATAAAGAAAGAAAATTCATCATTCACCATGAAAAAAAGAGAAAAAATGGAGGGAAGAAATTCGAAGCGCTAGAAAACGGTCGTCGGACAAAGCGACTTTTGAATAGTGCAACGATGCTCATTAACCGTGTACACACATCTCGGTTGCCGCTGCTTGGATTTAACAACGAAATTTTTACTGGCGCTTCTTTTCGCGATACTCGTGCAACGAGACGCACGTGCATACTTACGTACAGTACATATGTACAAAATGCGTACATAGGTACATAGTCTATGCATAGAGCGAACAAGTAGAGTTAACAAGTCTCTTACGA
>JAIFRP010000021.1:2518938-2531022 GCA_032403825.1 Odynerus spinipes | reverse complement strand
GAGAGAGAGAGAGAAAAGAGGCAGGGAGAGAATCGAGCTAATTTTAATCGGACGAGCTTCCTCCGCAGACTTCGACCTCTTAAATGGAGAGTGACAAATGCTGCTCCGCATGCACTTTTCCCTTCAATTTCTTCTCCACCTCCCTCCTTCTCGCTCCTCCTCTGCCTCTTCTTCTTCTTTCTTTCTTTCTTTCTTTCTTTCCTCTCCATCTCCTTCGTCATCCTCTTTTTTCCTCCTCTTGGAGTATCCTTCAATTTACCTCGCTCGGCAATAGAAACGGAGCACGATGCGGCAAGTTAAGCGCCTCCGGCTTTTGTCGACCACTTACAGATATTACGACGAGCGAAGAAAAGGAGCTTTTTAAGCTTCTCGTGGAAAGACAGAGAAAAAAGAGAGAGAGTGAGAGAGAGAGAGGGAGGGGGTAGGGTTAGGAAGGCGGAAGGGAGACGACAAAGTAGAAGGGGCACACGTGGGTACGTGCGCACGTGCACCGAAAGCGTTAAGAACTTGAGTATGTTGCCCATCTATCCAACCGATCTAATGCCATTAGGACGAACTTCATTTCTTAAAGCGACGTCGATTCTTTCGACACCACTCGTCATCGTTAACGTTGTTTGTTCTAAGCCTTTCATCTCCATCAACGTTTCGTGAACGGGAAACGTGTTACTTCCATACCTGAATTTTGATCCACGAACTTTGACCTTTAACCGAACGCGTGAGTATGTTCTATATTTGTTCTTGTTATTTAGTGGATTTTGACGTAGTTAAAATTTCATTTTTCACATTCTTATTGCCGGTAACGGCATCGAATGCCAAGCGAGTTTTGTTAATCTCGTTAACGTTTCCGCGGTGAGAAGATTTTTTGTTTCATACCAACAGGGTGTCTCAAAAGTCTGGTGCCACGGGAAATGTGTGAAAGAAAATTATTTACTAGTCTATCGTTTCGTTTGTCAGTAACGATAGGTGTTTAAATTGATATAAATTTTACTTGTAAACTATCATTAATGTATTGTAATTTCTATGATGTATGGTATTTTTTATAACTATTACACATTAGTCTCATGGGGCCAGACTTGTGGTACACCCTGCATATAGCGATAAACTGTATCGTCATGTTTTCTGCATTTATCTTACCGATAACCTCCATGGTGTAAGAACGTGTAATATTTACAAGCGTTACTAATTAATTAACTAATTCAAACATTGATTAATTGCTCCGTCGTCGGTCACCGATGACCCTCATGACGTTACCGACACTTTGTGTATTGGCCATCGGTGATCGTCATAGAATTCAACAAATTAATTCACCGACGCGACGTTTGCGTCAGATGAAAATTACTTTTATACTTGCTATTTTCAGTCGTGATGTATGGCGAACATCGAGTTACTAGATCGAGAACGAGTTAATCGACCGTGTGGCCCATTGAACGTTAATCATTTTTTCATGACATATGTGTGCCGCATTAAAGCGATCTTGTCTCGTAAAGAAATGATAAGCGCGACTATAATAGCCATAAAGATTCTCGTTGCGTGTATGCGAGTGTACTCGATAATGCAGAGTCGCGGTAAGACCGCTCGTACATCTTTTATCAGCTTGAAAGCTTCTAGACTACAACACGCGACTATATCGAGAAAAGTTCATATTCGGAAAGCTACGTTCCGTGTGTTTGTCCGCGAGTCGTAAGAAATAAGCTTTCTTTGCTTCCTATAAATATTCTAAAAATAAAAGTTAGATATAACGGGGAAACAGGAAAAAAGCAGCAAAGAGAGAGAGAGGGGGGGAGAAGAAACAATTTTATTGCGATGGAAATGCATTCTTCTCGTCGATAAATAAAACGCCTCCATAATGTGAATTTTCTTGGAAAAAAATTCCTTTGTACTTCGCGTGAGTGGAAGTTTCGCGTTGTAATAAGAACGAGGAAAAGAGGTCTTCGATTCAAGCATCATCAGCTAGAGAAAATCGATTCGAGGTAATAACTTTTCGTTTTCTTCAGCCTGATTTTTGCACGGATGTAATCAACATATCGCTTGCTGAATGCAATAGTGGCATAACTAACATATTTTGAAATTAGTTTTTTATCATATTTGTATTAGAATTATTGTAAATATTTAATGTAATAGTATAAATATTTTTAATATATCATCCAGGTACTTATATATTGTATATAGGTTCCCTTATTCTAAGTTACAAATTTATTGTATTTCTTAAACAACTCATTCCTCTGCTATTTAATTTTTTAATTTTTATTCTAATTTATGCATTTTGTAATTATTAAAACGTAATATCTTCTCAAGTATAAATAACCAGTAACAAAATATGATAATTCCTTTATAATTTAATAAGCGATTAAAATTATATTTCGTATTATATGATCGAATTAATACTTTATCGTTAGATACATTTCGAACCGTGAACGAGGGCTTAAAATTTCCTAACTCCGAATCGTTTCCAGTATTCCTTAGAGACTCTAGACTATTCGTTGACGCACGAACAATAAAATAAAAATGAAATAAAACGGTCATTACAAAGTGCCTTTTCGATGCGGTATTTCGATCATCTCGAAACTTTCCCCATATCTTTCAACTTCGACTCCTTTGTCACCGCATTTTTCTCATCGTTCTCATGAACAGCAATATACACTTCGCAGGAGCTTCGAAAGCTCGCGAATATGCATATCTTTGGTTATGGCTGTCTTCGTAGGTTCTTTCGATATTTTTCTTCGATGCGGAAACTCACGGGAAATCGAAAGACATTCTTTTATAACCGAGCTACGTATCATTTTATTTTGGATACGAAGTAAGTAAGTTTGTCTCGATTAATTAATATAACCCATTTAATTACATAGTAATCGAATTTGGATATTACAAAATTGCGATTAAAAGATTATGAAGTAGTATATTATAACAGTATAATCACATACTATAAAATTACGATTGAATAGCAATAAAACTTTAATATTGCGACAACATACTATTGATAAGTAATTAATCAAATGTAAATTAAAAATGAAATTAAACATTTGAAACTTGATTACAATTTAAAATGCAATTTGCAATTAAAATTTTTCATTATATTTCTTAATCTCCTACAATTCAATAATAAAGGAAGAGAAAAATAGTAAGATCATAGCGCGTCTCGCTTCCACATCCGGTGATATTTTAATGCCCTAAATTCAGAGGGGTAAAAAATCAATGTGCAAGAATAAATAACGAAAGACTATTACACATTAGTCTCCTAATCATTTTGTAAAGACATTCAGACACTATACTTCCGACAATGAATGAAGACACATTTCTTTAAGAAACTATGTACATAATTACAAGTTAAATACATTTTTAATATTTCACCATAGAAAATTCTTTTAATCTTCTTCATTTTCGGAAGTCTAGGAGTCTCCTCCTTTCCTTACTATAATCCTTTATTTTCTTCTATCATTTTTTCCCTTTTGAGAAAAACACTCTCACCGTTATGACGTATCGTCATCGAACCCATGTCGCAAGATAGATGAAAAAACTTTTGCGAAAGGGGACGCATCCAAAATGTAAAAAGTTCGCGCGGAAATATTATCTTCGTCGAATGAAATCAAACGGAATAACGTTGGAAAAATACCGGAAGGGTAACTAAAAAGTTATTTCGAATGGCGATAACACGATGTTAATTATCATTTTTATGAAGGTACACAAAGATTGAGCGACGTGCTTTTTTGAACAAGGAAAAAGCATTTAAATGAACGTTCTAACGAACAAGAATATTTGATGCATTCTGTTCTCATTGTCAGTTTTTGCAACTTTCGAGCACCTTTGTTTCTGACGCTTTTGGATTCGTACGCATACCTATAACGATTCTTTTTACACGGAAAATGCGCCAGAATGTTTAATCCTATATACATTTATAAAGGTAGGAAGGATATTAACGTCGCGTTCTTTTTTCTCGCAAAATTTTTATTTTGGATCCTTTAGATTTAAAACTTCTTTACCGTTTCAATCTAGTGCATCACTTTATACCGTCATTTAAACATTAAATCGTTATATAAATCAAGTTTGATAACTAAACAAACGAACTTATTTACATAACAACTCCAAACATTTGATCCAGTTTTCTGAACTATATTTAATTAACCAATTAGATTCCATATTTTCTATTAATTATCATAAAAATAATACAATAGCGTACGATCAATAAAAATTCTGTCCCCTTCATCTTTCAAGTTGAAAATTTATACCTAGCAAACGTACGCTCGCCCAACGTACGTACGTTATACAATATATCTAACGTGCACCTACGTTGGATAGACGTAACCGATTTATGCGAGTTGGCGAAAAGTATGAAAGTACGAGTTCTATACGAAATTCATTGGCATCGAGGGAAAAAGCTCCGCTGAAAGGGCAGTGCTATGTTCCATATTAAAATCCGTGTAATACCTACAAGCGGACTGTCATGGCGGACATCGAACGAGTATAGGAGTATGGACATCGATCGATGTGCACGTATATGCGTATGTGTGTCTTTTGAAATATGGGTGAACTGCATATTCTATGACGTACACATGGTAGAACTCGAAAATATTGTATATTATGTGCATGAATAAAAAAGTATTGTACTACCTGAGCTTGTACCGCTGCGAGGTCCAGTTGCGCGACACCGAGCTCGAAACGCTTCATGGAAATGTTCTCCTGTAGCTCGGCTACCTTCGTGTAAAGATTGCCTTCGGCGCTTCTGCGTTCGGAAATAAATGTTAATTAATAATACATCTTTGCAATAAGCTGATAAGTGAAATGTCATGTTTTACGTTAACCTTTAAAAGCTATTATCAGATGAAATCACGTTAATGTTATTATGGTTGAAATTTTACTCCAGTACATTTTTGTTCATTTAAAAATCAACGAAGTCAAACAAATGGAATAGAAAGTGTATAGGAGAAAACTGATCCGTTTTATAACAACGTTATCACTATTGAGATACTGAATGAATAACAAAAAAATTTGTGTTACGAGTCGTTACGTTTTCTAATAATATTAAAATAAATTTCACGTAGAATGAAATTTCACCCATAATATAGTCCTTAAGGGTTAATCGACCATGAAAAATGTACTTTTCTTCGCTCGATCATTCCGTTCTACTTTTGTAGGGTGACTGTGACTATCGTGTTATTTTATATGATTTTTAATTTCTTTTGGTTTTAATATCGTATGCCATCAAAATTAGTAGTGATATAAAAACCTTTAATATATTAAATACCATGCCGTGACGATTA
Organism: Odynerus spinipes; assembly: GCA_032403825.1. NCBI lineage: Eukaryota > Metazoa > Arthropoda > Insecta > Hymenoptera > Vespidae > Odynerus > Odynerus spinipes. The sequence goes on along the minus strand of JAIFRP010000021.1, from coordinate 2,525,767 downwards.
CTGGTAACATCGTAGTTGTAATAAAAGGAAAGCATGGTATAAAAAATATAATAGTAATTTCTTTTTTATCTTTACTCTACAAACGTTACGACAAAGATATTAGATGGCCGTATTAATTTATAACAAATTTTCTCGACAATTAACGCGTTAGCATTTTGAATGATGTAAACTATTATTTTTGAATACGGTTTGCAAAAAGAACGAATACGAGTATTTCACGCGACCAGACGTGAACGGTTTTAAGAAAATTCATTTTCTCGATGAGAAGGAGAAACTTGAAGCAATCGTGAATAAGAAGAAAGTTCCCGTTGGTCTCGAGGAAGATAGAAAAGCGTCGTTTTCGACTCGTTGAAAGTAATTATGAAGATGACGGAAAGAAGAAGTAGAAGAAGAAGAAGAAACTAAAATTGTAACTTGCGAGCATACTTGCGCTGCATTCGAATCAGAGTGTCCAGTGCTTCTTGAAGTCGTCCTATTTTCTGAATAAGACTATCGTGTTCCCGTTTGAGGTCTTCCATAAGCGGCAGGGTACTGGTACCCGTAGGTACCAATTCGTCCCTTAGCTGAGGGATTTGCGTGGCTCGTTCGATTGGTACTTGTTCCGGTCGAGAAAGGGCGACGAACAAACGGCGCACGGGCTTTCGTGGTGTCGCGTTCACCGACAAATTACGTGCTAGGATCTATGAACAATCAAAGAGAGAGAGAGAGGGAGGAATAGATAGAGTATATGTCTTGTTTTATTAACGAAGCGACGTAGCTGATTTATCGTCTTGCAAACTACTCGACTGTTTGATCGATCGATCCATCCGATTTATAAACAGGGGTATATCGACGAATGTACGATTTCTGAGACTGATATTAATGACGGTGGATATATTTGGTTATTATTTAGAGATTAATCGATTCGTGAACTAGCTTTGTTATACATATATATGTATATACATGTATCGTATAGACGAATATGTAGGGTGTTATACAAGGAGTGTTTTTACCGCTATTTTTCTGTTAATATGTCAACTTATGTCGGTTTTCATTTAACAATTGTATAACGTGAACCATTCGGTTTTATTATAGAATATATCGTGGGTTTACCGAAAAAAGACGTTGAGTCCATGTTAGTAATTTATATATTATACATGCTTATATTTTGTTATTTTTTAATTAATTGATTATTTGTGATATAAATATGTTTAGCAAAAGAAATTTAGTTAATTTTTTCATATCATAACATACTCATTATCTTTACACTAGAAAATTGTTAAATAAAATATCTTCATAATTGGGTTTTTGGACTTGTTGGATCTTTGCAGTAAGCCCGCGATACGACGACTCAACGATGTTTTATCGTGATTAACACTTATCATCAAAATCATCGGGACAAATCATAGGAAGTTGTGACATTGATTGGCCTCCTCGTATTTCTGATTTAGCGGTTCCACATTTAACCTGTTAACTGCGTTTGACGAGTACACACGTCATTGTAAATCCCAAATTTGGTGCGTTCGTCGAGTATACTCGTCATATGAACAAAAAGGTACTATTTGCTCTTGAAAATATATAATTTTAGTAAAAAGTTAAAGTCAAAGCAAAAGAAAAATCTTGTAGCCTAATTGTAATTACGCACCCCACAAGAGATTCTTAAAATTAAATTCCGCAGTTAACAGGTTAAAAGATTAAACTCACGTATCACGTGACCCGAACTATTCTTCCATCTGCTAGTAGTAGATACGAAAGTTTTGGTCCGACGGCCTTACTGCCGGTTGGCATGAAAGGGGGACGATAGTTTGCCGTGTGTGCAAGTAGATAGTGAACGAGCATGATCGGACACGATGTATCTATATGATGCGATCGTCGCAATATCGTCGATCGGTAGGTAATGGAATATGTTCGGTCAATTCGACGGGAAGTGTACACGTATGTACGACACGATGCAAGGATAGGAGTTTGCTGGAGGACAAGATCGGATCGGAATTGAATGTTTCTAAGGTGTTCAGTCTCAGCGTTTGAAAATATCGCTTGCTGAATGCAAGTGGCATAACTTAATAATTTTGAAATATGGCTTTTTATCATATTTGTATCAGAATTATTGTAAATATTTAACGTAATAGTGCAAATATTTTAAATATATCATCTAAGTATCTACATATATGTATATTATATATAGGTTCCTTTATTCTAAGTTACAAATTTATTGTATATCTTAAACAGCTAATTTCTCAGCTATTTATTTTTTGGAGTTGTTCTACTATTGTATTCAGCAAGCGATATGGTCGAGAAGAAAATGTTGTTAATGTATGTGAGAAAGAAATTAATCGTCCGTATAATAAAGAACAAATAGACAGGGTGGGTCAAAAATTACTTTCTGGTGTCTTTTGTCTAAAAATTTTACAAAAATAGATTATATAAAAAGAAATTATTTATTAATTCAAACACGATTCTCGTACAATGATAAAGTGTGCGTACCTAGGGCGCTGTACGCTTTTTGGATTTAAACTTTATTTCTGGGGAAAAAAGGGAAAAAGCGTATTGCACGATTTTTTGAAATGAGAAAACGACCTCTGACCTACCCTGTAATAAATGTTGAAAAACAAAACTGATGGAATGAATCGGTGGATTTAATCGTGGAATCTTTTTAATAAAATTGAAGCAACGAATAGAAATAAATGCAAAAAATTTGGCGAGGATGTCAGAATAGAAATACCGACCTGCAGATCATTGGACGGCACAACGATTTGAGCTTCCTTGGCGACATTTTGATAGCGCTTCGCCTGTTCGCTCGTACGTTCGTAAGCCGCCTCGGATATCCCGGCGACGCATTTGCAAGCCAATCCGCAAAGTTCCTCGTAGACCTCGGCTATTTCGCCGAGTAAGCTGGGCAGACAATGGGACTGATAACATTCGGTGATTGCATTGGTGGCTCTCAGTTGAAGAACGTAGGCATTGTGAGCCTCGAGGTAAGCTCGCTTCAACTCCGTCTCGTTTCCACCTTCGTTCGTTAATAGTGTCGCGTAAGAACGCTTGTAATCTGCCCTCGCCCGCTGCAACTTTTCCTCCGATTTCGCGATCTCCTGCTCGTACGCCTCGCGGTACGTGAAAACCTAGGAGAAGTATAATTTTGTTTATTTGTAAAATTTATTAAATGCGTTAATATTTTTCTATTCGTTTTGGAGTCGTTTTGGAGTCGTTTTGGAGTCGTTTCAAAAATTTCTTCATCATTTATAATATGTCGTTCGCTTTATCATTTCCAAGGCATTCTATTATATCATTTTCGTCGCAATTTATGCATCCCGGTATGTTCGGATAATCGAGGTTCTACTGTATTAAAGTACAAACGAAAGGGACACAGCATATATCCCGGAAAAATTGAGAGATGAAAGCATAAACGTTTATTTCCAACAGAAATGAAGCAAGAGAGAATAATACGACAAACTAGGATATTGAAAATAGATGACGTTTTTTAAGTAATAAGAGAGTTTGCAGTTCCTCGAAAACTTGTACATACAATATGTAGGCATGAGTTTATCGAGAATGCATACTTCCTCGCGGTAAACAGTTCTCCCAATTAACGAAGCTCCAACTCTGGCATATATGTAAGAGCTGCATATAGCTACGCTCGGGTAGAGTTACGAACACCTTGTCAATTTCATCGAGTCGCTGGCGTTTCAGCCTTGATCTTGCATGTTATCCACATAGACGACGACTGTCGATGTATTTCGTAGCTATGCGTACTAACGCGTCGAAGGAACACTCAACGGAGCCGTGATTGAGGATTATTTGGTAATAATATGAGAAGGAGTCTACGGTGCAGCCAAGAGCTTTAACGCTTAAACGACAGCACTGAGAGAGAGAGAGAGAGAGAGGAGAGAGAGTTGAAAATTATTTAGATCACGAGAGCTTCCAACGTTTTTCATTAACAACGAGCTTGGCCATCACACTGTTCCTGAAATATGTGCGAGCAAAATGTAGAAGAATATTTTTGCAACTCGCTTTTATCGCTTCTTCAAAGCTACTAACTCGGAAGGCTTAATTCGAGTCGCGAAACGTTTTAAATAATTTTTTTTTTTTTATTACAAAGTATGCTTTATATTTCCGTCCAAAATGTCGGTCACGTTTTTCATGAAAAATGTGGGAAGTTTTTTACGCTCTATAGAGTAAGTATATTGTTTCGTTTAACAGAAATTTACAAAATTGATATATTAATAGATATTACAAATAGTATTGGAACATTAGCACTTGAACTTGATAAATAATTGGAAAACATTTCGTTCCGTTTGCATCCATTGAAAAAGTATACAGTGGTGAACGAGTGAAATTAGATAATAAAAGCCCTTGGTATTTTATAGAATTAAAAAACACAGTTAATATAAATTTTAATACACTACTGCTGTATAGGTAACTCTCGTATATTACGAAAATTTGTACCGTGTTATATGAAAGTATATTAAATGAAATCATATGAAATAAAAGTTTATTCAAAAAAATTTTGTTATACAATCCATGTTAAAAAACCAGTTGCCAAGTTTTGAAATAAAAAGAAAATTTCATGGTAGATTCACCTAAACTAATTTTCTGACTGTATTTTATTAAAATTATGTTATACAAGCGTTCATGTATTATCCAATAGTGTGTTTTTTTTTAATAATACTGAGAAAAATGGAGTTCACCTTCCGTGATTGAAGTTTTCGATGAAAGCTGGCTTCGATCGTCGGTCTCGAGAGTTGCTGTTGAAGGACCGCGGCGAAATCGAGATGCGAGACGGCATCTGCTTCAACTTGTCGCAAAAGATTCTCCCAAACGCGGCGCATTCCGCTTGAATCGAGTCGCGGTTCCCCGGATCGACTTCGAAACTCGTCGACCAATCTGCGGATATTCGCAGAGTGACTCTCCATCGCTGCGCCGAGTTCCTGGGCGAATTCCGCGACTGCACATGGTAAAATAAAACAAAAATATTATTACTTGCAAACAATACTCTTTTATCTTGCGAATTACAGTAGGATTAAATTAAAACGTGGCACGAGTATCAAGTTTATTGACCGTATTGATTGTTATATTAAAAGTGAATCGTTATTTAACTTTACGAAGCTTTTAATCCAATAGACCACGGATGATAAAATAAAACGATATTATTATTTGCAATGCTCTTCGGTTTTTTTAAATTGCACCGGTAAAAGATGAGAAAGAACGTGATATACATAGTACATATGGAGTCTATTTATCGGCTTGATTTTTATTTGAAAAATACATAAATCGCGATTTACCTAATGTTGTAGTGTTTTTATTCCGTTAGGTACACTCGCGCATACATAAAACTGATAAAACTTTCTTACGTATTTCCCATCTTTCTCGTTTCGACAATGAGATACGACACAACGTTGGAAATTTCATTCGTGAATACAAATAAAATCCATTCGCGCATCTCGCGATATCTCAACAACATCGGACGAAGCATCAATTTCTTGGTATTCTTTTATAAGCCTCCCTTAACATCTGGCGGACGGAGTCTTTCCAACGCTCTACCGGAAACCCGATTGTTCCCTTAATCGAAAAATGTTCGATATTCAAACTCGATCGGAAGCCACTCCACCTCCGTCTTCCATTCTCTTCCTTCATTTTGGTCCTTCTCTCTCTCTCTCTCTCTCTCTCTCTTGCTTTCTCTCTCCATCGCGATCGCGATGTTGCTGGTAAATGAATTTGGAGCGACTCGCGTCTCGAAGAAATGTAAATCACGATGTAGATTATGTCGCCGGCGTGTTATACATATTTTATCGGGAGCATGACGCACGAGACGAGCTACACCGAGAGGAACACGCCATAGAATACATTTTCTTTTTCTAGGAAGAAAAGATAGGCAACAGCAAACTCTATGTGAGTTTTAGCCGTGTCTTACGATTAGTGTACGTCGTTTATCTCAAGGAATGTGCCTGAGCAAAGTAACAAATCTTCTGAAGAAATTTGCAACGGAAATATCACGAGAAAGGTATGTTTCTTATTTACGGTTCTTCGTATTTTCATTTTTCAAGACATTCAAAAAAATAACCAATTCGCTTTTTTTTTATTTATTATTAGCCACGTATCTGCTGTCCCTCGCGAAAGTATCTATTCAAACTTCTGGGATCAAAGTAATTCATTGTTGAGATGTATGTTTTAAACTTCAGTTTTTGAAGTAACATTATCACACTAGTAACGAATAAGCGTCTATACCTACTTATATTTTATTTATAATAGAAAATAGTTACGGCAGACATATGTTGTATATAAAAAATGTAAAACAGATCGAAACTACTCCGAGAGCGATCGCGTAGTAATTCAAAATTCTGGTACATTAGAAAGGTCGCTTTCTTATTTTTAAGCAAGACGAATATAGATAGACACCACACGCTCGGTGTAAAGCGTTAAATCGCTTTAATAAACATGCTCGCGATATTATTAATCCCAAGCGTGTTCTACCCGATATTTTCTTGCGACTCTACCAAAAGTCATCTTGGCCGACTTGACGACGAAATTAAGAGGGAACAAGGCCGGTCTATGTATAAAACTCGTGTAAAGAGCGACCGAAAGAGAGACACGAGGAGCGCGAAGGATTTCCTTGATCGTCGCACGTGTTCAATTTCCGTATTCGTATTACATCGAGCGTGTACGCAAGCGTTAATTACGAGTGACATTTAAAAAATCAGATAAAGAGGGCTTCATCGTGCCATAAATCAGATTAAAAATGTAGGCAACGCGTGACGTTTGTTCCACTTCTTTAGAAATTCATTCTCGAATTCAGCAGGCCACGACGTTCACGGAATGTTTAAAAATTTACGTTTGAGCGCGAGCGTTATTTCTC
>JAIFRP010000021.1:2482311-2509674 GCA_032403825.1 Odynerus spinipes | reverse complement strand
TATATTGTTATGTCCCCGTCACCGTCCAGACGCCTCCAAGATCTACGTACTTCTATACTCCTCCACTAGATGACTCTTTCCCGCTTTCCACTCCACTATTTCTCGAAAGGACTCTATCCATACATGGTTACTATATATACAACATCCAAAAATCCTACACTCGTAGCGTCTGGGATAGGGTCCGTCTGCATCAGCCCCACTGATGAGTCTGCAGACGGACCCAAGATGAAACGCACTTCCCTTTCCCTTCATTTTTCCTAACAAACCACCTCTTTAACACCACCTCTCCAAAGGAGTTTCTTCGGAGGACGAATCCGTTACGCGTCCTAGGACCAAATGGGACCCGGCACATAACAATATATATCTGTATAAAGTAAATATGTGATTAACGTGCGATCGATGAGTGGATGAAATTCTTTTTATCGACGGCGGAAAACTGTAAAAAGTAAATGTATAATTAAAGAAACACGTTTCGATGATTATGTGAAACACATTGGGGTTAATGAAAAATACTTTTTTTCCATTCATCGTCTTACGTCGTTTAAAGTTCACTAACTCTTATGAATAAGGGTTTAAATCCGTAGAGTGCCGCCCTCTGACGAAGGTACTAGCGACGCGCCCTCACCGGGCGAAGGTTTCGAAAATCGAGGGACTTTCAAAATGGTCGTCGTGTCGATGACGATCTCCGCGATCCTCGAAGCAGAATAGTCGAGTTCGTCGGGAAGCGAAGAGCGAAAAGAAAATCGAGAGCATCGACAGGAGTGACAGTTTGGGAACCGTTCGGAGAAGTTGAAGTCGTTTTCTTCGCTTTTTCGTTCTCGCGTGCACGCACGCACTTTCGGTGCACTCTAAATTCGAGCGGGAAGAAACGGCTATTTATAACGCAGTAACGAGGTCCTCGGTCTGATCTTATGAAACATCGTCGCGAGCATTCGTTTCTCTAATGCGAAGAAGGAAGCGTCATTTGTTTTTTTTTCGGACGTTATCGATGGATCGATTAATCGATTTTGAGATTAGGAACGCGATTATGAACGGTACGCGTGTATCTTCTATTTCGAATCTATAATTTCTTTTCTTTTTATGAAAATATGTTTAAACTATTGATACAATTTGTAATAAAAAGTAATATTCACAAATCGATTAATCGATTTCAAATTTAGCAACGCGATCGTCTATAAAACGTATGTACCTTTCTTCTATTTCTTATTTAATTTTTACAATTGTGTTTCTTTCCTTAAAAATGCGTTTACACTGTTTAAAAGATCTTTGATCAATAATGAAGTTCACTAATTGTAGGCAAACGAGCGCAGCAGGCTCTATCGTTAAAAAATGGATCCTTTGTTGGAAGCATTGCATTTACAAGACAGCTCTCTCTCTCTCTCTCTCTCTCTCTCTCTCTCTCTCGTTTTAATTGCTACACAAAGAATACTCTGTCTCTCTGTCTCTCTCTTTCTCTTCCTTTTTTTATCTCCGACTCTTTTTCCCTTGTCTCACCGTTTTAAGCAATGGAAACAACGGAAAAGCGTAAAGTATCTCGGAGGCCAGAGCTCAGGTGTGTTCCAGTTCCTCTTTAACTTCAGAGTATTTCGAATTCGATACTTAAAGGGGGTAGCACGTAAAAAAAAAGAAAATGGAGACGGGCTACGATCTCGAATAACGCGTTGTAATTATTTTTAATTAACGCGCGTTGCTACTGTCGCTATCGTCGCGAACATCATGAATTCGACGAAGCGCAACACGTCTCTTTTTTTCTTAACGTTTCACGGGAGATCGAGGTTCGAGGTAGTAGTGGGCAATTCGACTCGTGGATTAGCCGATTAGTCGAATTTTTCTGGACCGATAGAAAACGAGGGACGGGATAACGAACGACGACAAATGGGAGATCCATTCGGATTTAAGACGTCTCGTTAAGCGCCTCGTCGGCTACTTGTCGTTGGTAGCCCCATGTCATTGACGAGGAGGAGCAAGAGGAGGAGGAGGACAACGTGGAGGAAGATGTAAAAGAAAGAAATTAGTTCTGCTTACGGTAGACCGGTGGTTACGGTTAAGCTCGTTTTCTTGGCAGATCGGATTAGTGCTCCAGTTTACGATAGACGGACGTCGACAACGCCGAGGGGGAAGCCGTCCGACCGAATAATCGAACGAGAGAGCAAGCCTGGGTGGGAGAGAGTGAGACAAAGATAAAGAACGAGAGAGGAGCAAAGACGAAGCCAAGTTTTATTTACATTCTTCAGTGACGCACGAAGATTGATGTGCAATATAATATTTCATTCAATTTTCCTTCTACCATATGGGGGACAGTTATTCAACACTAGCTCGTAGTCACTACTATTTTACTATAATATCATAGTTACGTGCTCGAGAATATATTTAAGCCTTTCGACCTTTTAGGACCAAATGTTGTATAAATATACTTACTCTGTAGAAATTTACCGAAAATGTATACCCTAACCCTTTCCATGAATTTCATCCCTTTGACATCGTGTGGTAATGTAAATTTGTTATATTATTATATGTATACAGGAGTAAGCATTTTATGATAATTAATCAAGGCGTCAGCTAATTTTAAAATATTACAGGTATCGTGATATTAAATTTCAATAAATTATTACTATATGCTTTTCACGTAACTTGAAATTACATATGTATATATCTTCGCAATACCTTCGGAAGGCGGGATCCATTTAATTTGTAAATTATACGTCACCGTTAATTAACTTAAATGTTTAATCGTTTGATTTTCACATTTTATATAATCTAGGGTACACTAAATTCCTGATTCGAATGTGTAAATAATAGGAATAGAAAGAAAGGATACAAATATGTACAAATTGTGTGAAAAAAGTATAAATATGATTACGAAAAAGCAATAACACGAGGAAAGTAAACTGGAGAGATCAAAATATCAATAAAAGCGACAACCGAAAAAGAAACACATTCCATAGATATAAAGCCAATACCATAACAGTTTTTCGTTGACAAGACTCATAGTCGAGTATCGTTATATAGGCCATTGCATGTACCAATAGCTAGTACCATAGAAGCAAACAACGAGGAAGGACAGTTTTTACGATCGCTCGGTGATCGGAGTTGTCGATTTCTCGAATTAAAGTGGGCCAACTTCCCCATCATTTTTTTCGCGACTATCCCGAGAGACGACGGACAAGTGTTTACAAGCACGTTTATATGGGTCACCGTGTCAACGACGTTATCCTATAGCGTATGCATTTCGAATACTAACGTAATAATATTTTATCTTTTCGCGGTGAATCGTCCAGTCATGTTAGTCAGTTTATTCGCGTCGTTTGAACAAATTTATTTGTTGATTCGATTCTCTTTCTATTATTCTCTGGGTTTCTTTTTCCGAATATTTTTGTATCTTTTAAAAGTATCGTGATCCTCGCATGGATCGAGGACCGCGGATCAAACCATCATGGTCGGATTAAATTGCGAAATAAAAGTAACGATGCTCGAGGTGTTATTTTTTTCTTTTTATTGTTCAAAAAATCGCTGAGTGTAGAAAACATACGATGTCGAGTGCTGTTCGACCGTTGACAGTATCGAGATACTCCACCTGGACGTATAACGACGATAAAGAGCCGTACTTTCGTATAATAAAAAATATCACATACTTTTTCCTAATCAACGCTGTGATAACGAAAATAAACCGTGGTAAAAACTTGGTATACTTCAATAATTACCGATTAATCGCTGGTATTCGTAATTAGTATTCGGTCACTAGAATTTCGTCAATGTTTTTGCATCTCGTTGACAAAATCGCTGCAACGTATTGCTGGCAGCACGTAATTAATGATCCGTTATCGATAGAATCGTATACGCGGGCATACGTATATGTAACTACACGCGTACGTAAGCAGGCTTTCCATCGGCGAATTCGTACTCGTTAAATATAAACAATTTAACCCATCCGTGCATCGTTTATCGCGAACATCGGCCTTTGCTCGACAAATCGTACACTGTACCGTGCGATAGAGTAACACGCTCGACTACGTGTATTATCTCGTAAATAATCGTTCCGAGTCTAGACTTTCTATACGTCTATCCGCCATAGTATAGTCGTGCTACCAAATACCGCCGATATACACACATCTACCGACGGTAAGTCCGACAATAAAGAAAGCAATATAAGGATAAATCTCTCGCGACGAAGGAAAAGAGTTTTTACGGGAGAGAATCGGACAAGTCATATTCTTTAGCGCGACCGTAAAGAAAGACGAAAATCGTCGTGTCTCGATAATAATGTTCACTGCCAACTCGTTCGACGACACATTTTATCGTTCCCGAAGGACTTATTTTCTCGCTTTTTCATTTCCGTGTTTTTTTTTTCATTTCTTTTAATGGCCCGAAGCCAAATCTATCCCCCTGTATCGGTAAAATCGAAGAAGAAAACTTCATTGGGTTCCATACCAGTACTTTTCTACGTTTGTTCGATAAAAAAGGACAATTCTTGTGTTATGAGAGAGAGAGAGAGAGAGAAGAGAACAAAATGAGATAAAGGGATAACACATCGATATCGAGGAAGATCGATCATCGATGGACTTTTGCGATTGGAGGAGCATCCCCTTCATTGGCTTCTCCAGCGATGATCAAGCGTTTCGTGAATCTAATAAATCTTCGTCCGACGATCAGCTGGCTTCGTTCTCAGAGGCCCATGAAAGATGTATTATAGTTTTGCGCGTAATTCCTATTCTCTCTAATTGGTGTTCTTTCTTTTCGCGTGGTCCTTAATGAATTTGGCTCCGAATGATAATTTATCGTCTTTATTCTCGAGCAATTCATAATCCACGTATTAGTATTATTCCTGTGGGATTATACACGAGAAATGATGATAATAATAATAATTTATTAAAATAGGTGGATATATACCAAATTAGGATTAAAGGGAATAATTCAAATGGGTTAATTACTACAAAGGGTTCTTTGTTAGCTTCCTAACATTCTAATGTAATATTTTCTCAATTTTCGATTTTTTTTTGCAAACAAATCAAGTTGCTGCAGTTTTACTATTTAATTACTGTTTTGTTATACGAATAAATTCCTGTTTAGTTATTAAACAATTTTACATTCACCATAATCAACTTCACACTCTTTCATCCTCGCGTATTACGCTACTAAGTTAGTAGTGGTACTAGTCGTTAAATTTAATCCGAATATCTCTATATGCAGACTGAAGTAGATAGCTACTTGTAAAATTAATGAAACATTTATTACCGCATATACACCTTTCATTCTTCAATTTTCGAGAGCGAATTAGACGAGAGTTTGAGACATTTGACTTTTGACAAAGGAGAGCACGTTGTAAAACGTTCATTTTACTATTCAGTAATATCGTCGTCGTTGTCGGGACGGCTGGTGGCTTACAGTGAGAAGAAACATAAATCTAGTTTATATCGCACGAACTAGTAAGTCTGAGAGAGAGAAAAAGAGAGGATGAGAAAGAGAAACAGAGAGAGCGAGAGAGAGGGCGAGAGAGAGAGAGAGAGCGAGAGAGAGAGAGAGAGAGACATGGTATGTCGTTCGAACGTTTCGCGCGAGAGAATTCGATGCGTTCAGTAAAATAATACGCACGCGTTCTCTGAGACATGGAAAATAAAAAACGAGAGAAACGAAGTCCATGTACCATACGTGGTGAAATAAAAAAAAACGGGGACCAGGATAGAGAAAAAGAGAGAGAGAAATGTCGAAACGGAAGAACGGAGCTATTCCATATTCAGAACGGGGCATTGCGAGCGAATACAAAGAAGAATCAAAAAATAGAAACGTGATGGCTTTGAAGAGCCGTGGTCTTCTCTTTCGAACTTCTTTTACTCTTCTTTTACACGCGCGAAAAAAATTCCCTGTCGTCGGTTAGGCGCTACCTTGAAAGTTGGCAAACATTTGCAAGAAAGAAAAAGATAGAGGGGGAGATTTGGCAGCGATCTCGGTAATTTGTATCGTGCCGTGAAATCAATAGCAACATAGTCGACGTTTTAGAAGTTCTTAAGTCGTATTTCACGAGCATTAAGTTTGAAACGAAAATTTAGTAAACAAGTAGTTTTTAATAGGCATATCTAGGTATATCGTTTGCGTAGAAAGACGATTGAATTTTTATGCTCGAATGGTTCGATAACATCTCGATTTACTATTAGTACGATTAGAACTTACAATTAGAACTAATCGTTTATGCGTTAAGCTAGAAATAGATTAATACGTTCACGGACGGCTATTACACATGCAGAGTTTGTTCTGGTGGATCATTATTACATATAGGTACGATACTTTCTTATAACAATAACAATATTTTAATAATTAATATTTCCTTTAATTTTTATAGTCAACACGATGAAGAAATTTATAAGTAAAATTATTTCACTAATCTACGTTCATCATAAATACAAGAATTCGATTCCCGTCTTTCTATCGTTAATGTGTCTTTTATTCGATTTTATCTCATAAACATTGAAATTAAGTTTATCGATTGCTCATATCAACACTCTACACAAATTCATACCGTCCGCGAACGTGTTAATTGCAAAAGATCAATTTCTCGCTCGTAAATCCTTCAGATTTTCAACCTATTCCATTATTGACCACGAGTGAAAGATAACTCGCAGAGAACGAAGAGATCGAGCGATCGAGGTGACAGCCACCGAACGAGGAGCAAGAGCATCGTAAAGTAAGTCTCCCGAAGGTAGTGGGCATCAAGTTGGAAGTAGTTACGAGGAGCTTCACGGCGAGTCGAGTGCTTTCCGAAGCTCGTTTTCTTCTTCGGCCGATGTGAAAGTTTCGCATGCCTTAGGAATGCACGCGTACCATACAACTCCCTTTCTTTTGGAAGAAAACTTTACGCTCTCGGTGGAGAACGGACGACGAATGGACTAAAAATTGTGTTTCTCGAAGTTTACGAGAGTTTATGTTCATTGCCGGTGCGCGATGAACGAGAGCTTATCTCGAAAACTTTTCTATACTGAATGGTGTCTAAAATTATTAATAATGGTAATTCAAAGGGGAAGAAAGATGATCGATTATTTTCGTTGTAAGATAAATTATTGTAGAGTGAATAATGAAGTGTGTATGTGTGTGTGTTTTCTTTTATTTTCTTGTTATTTTATTTATATATTTATATAAATAATTATAATCGACTTAAACAGTTCTTTCACATCGTCACCTTTTTCGCAGCTGATCCCACATTATTTAATTAATCAAATATTGTGGCGATCAGCTGTGATTGGTTGTGCGTAATCGGCATGAATGTAATAGGCTGGAGCATGCGTGTACTTAATCTCGATCAATACGCTTGATTTATTATTTTCTTTAAGTTGTCTATCGTGCGTACTTCATGTAACGAAGCTATGTACGACGCCGACCTCTACGTAGTCGTCGGTTGTCATGCGAATAATACAGACGTAGATGCTTCATTCTCGTCCCGACTTGGTAATAAATTTAAACAATAATTATCGAGGACATTTCGTTACATTTTGGCAATTATTAAGTCCATAAATAATATATTCTGGACGACCTGGGACGGACTTCTGCCAATAATTGACGAGAGCGATAACGGACAATTATCGAGCAGACTAATTTAGAAACAATGGAATCAAACAGAAGCAACCACTAATCATTCATACCGAACGTAATCGTATATATTTTTATATATTTTTCTATCTGTATAATTGAAATTTCTTACCGAGCGTTAATTTATCATTGTAAATGAATTTTTTATATTCACAGAGATCCTCATTGCTCACCGAAATTAATTATTTATGTCTACCGTACAAGAAGATCGAATTGAATAAGTCAAAGCAGAAACTTTCGAACTTACGTAGACTCCAAGTCATACCATATTCTAAATGATACTGTTTACAGATACAAGCAGCAATGGAAATTGTGGGCGAGATCGAGTGAACGAAGCAAATTCTGTCTAAGTACACGCGTACCTACCTAACGAATTTTCAAACTCGATTTTCTCGAAACTGAAGCCCTGTATGAAAAAACTTTATTCTATATTTTCGACTCCATTTTATGCGAGGAATCACCCTCTTGCCGCTTGTACCACGAATTACCAAACACCCCGTATATACGAGTACTTCTATCGGAAAATTATTAAAATATTCGTATCGTACTTTGATACGTTCGCTATTTAATTTACTCGCGAAACTATTTAACAATTTTCCTCGCCGTATAACGTAAGGAACAATTAAAATCGAGTTGCGTGTTTTCGTGGCAACCACACGCACTTTATCATCCAGAGTTCTCCATTTATTCGCGATCGATCTATAGCATCCGAACAGATGTAGACGGGCTCGATCGTTTTGCTTTTGTTCTTCCGTTTCGTCGGGCGATAAATCAAATCCGGTGGAATTGATAGGCGTTAAACGTGAGCGCAAAAAGGAGGTGGTTCGCTGTTGCTCGAACGAGCTCGTTTATCCACGAGCGCTCGTATAAAGCGATCGTATTTGTCATCTAATATTTACTATTGTCCAAGTATATGCGAGAACGAGAGAGAAAGCGAGAGATACGAACAACTAGAGTCAATTTGACGCTTCACTCGAGTGTGTACCCGGGAAACGTGCTATGCGTTCTACGCATATGTATGTGTTATACGCGCGAGCTCCAATTCAAATCGACGTACGTACATACAGGGTGGTCCACGTAATTTGCTCGCCTCGAATACTATATAGCATTCCATTTAAGATAAGAAAGTTGACCTTGAAATCTCCGAAACGCATCCACCTATTAAAAAAAACATATTCACCGTACAATGTGCCCCTCGAAACCATGCAACTCTTGTCTAAACATTTGTTTCATACAACACCTATTTTAGGAATTATTCGAGGTGAGCAAGTTACGTGGACCACCCTGTATACGCCTGCACGTAGGGGTATGTGTACGAATATCCTGATTCACCTTATTCCAGTGATTTTATTCTAAAAATCACCACCGCCGAAGAAAACGAACACTGCTCAATTATCAGAACATAAAAGAGAACTTTTGACTTGGTTGTTTTCCGAAGTTTAAAAAAACACTTGTTACGTAACAGAGGGGCGATAAATTGGGTACTTTCGGTTGCAAAAGGGAACGTTGCCGAGGGGGAGAATAATTCAAGATCGTTAAGGCCGTCTCGAAGTTTTAAGTCAACCGACCGACTTTCTCGTTGAATTTGTAATGGTCTTAAAACGTACTTATGTATGTCTTGTTACGTCGATTCACTTTTACGTTGTTACGAAAACCGAGCGTTCTTCTTACGCATTCCTCTTTGGGACTTCTTTTTTACGAGGAAAATAAGATCAGTGGAATATATTCAATCGGGAGAATCGTTATTCGGATAGCGATAAAATTTGAATGCTCGATAAAGAATCAGCCGAAGCAGCGGAACCAGTAGAAAGTGGATCGCGAAATCGTCTTACATGAATCAGGTATCCCTAACTCGTAATTTCCTATTCGTTCGACCGCAAAGTAAAGCCGATTTATGAATCAGGGAGAATCAGAGAATAAAGTAAATTTAGAAAGTCGTTTATACGTCTTTTCAAATTCTGTAACTTTGTCGGATAGATAAGTGTCCTGAAATGGTAGAGAAAATTATCGTATTAAATGAAGTATGTCGAGAATTTTCTCAAAAAATAGTTAAACGCTTGTTAGAGTGACCAAACCTATAGAACACATTTTTCATAAGTCTTATTCTCGAGAAACGTGAAAAAATCATCAATGTCCATTTAAAACATAACTCGCATTGAAAAACTGTTCGTACCTATGCTTAAAATTAAAAATTTTAACCTATTTATTTATATCCATAATTATAATATTATAATTATTTATAATATCCATTTTAACATCTTAGAGTCACAGTGGAATAGAAAAATTCTAGAACGAAAACTCACCGGTCTGGACGAGCTTGAGAGCACTGCCATTATGTTGCTTAAGGGAATCGTTGAGATTCGGCTGCGTGAGGTCTCTCAAAGGATTAACGGCGGCGGCGGCCGCGTCGTCGCCGGTATTATTTCGATTATTTTGCATATTCCGGCCTTTTTTTCGAGGCTCCCGCCTCGCGTTATCTCGTAGGGCGTTATCGTTATCGTAACGCGATTGTTCCCTTTGTTTGGATTTACCGCGTTGTTGTTTCTCCTTTTTACCTTTTCTCTTTTTATTATTATTACTATTACTCTTACTAGTATTATTATTACTCTTGCGATCTCTCTCCACTTTTATTCGCGTCTCATCGACAAACTCGTCATCGATTTGGACCGAGGCGATGATACGATGACGACAATGAAGATATCGCTGTTGATAGCCACTCGAACTGGACGAAACGGAGTTCCTGCTGCCGTTCAAGGTCAATGGCTCGAAGGATTCGCGGAGAGGATTCTCATATATTCGAAGGAGCTCGTCGAGAGGATAGATGACGTACATTCCCAGAAATCTCTGATCTCGTCGATCGCAACGTCCTCTTCCTCGTAGTCAACTTTCTCTTGGTACTTCTCGCGAGTAATTTTCTCCTCCTGGTCGAATCTCTTAGCGTCACGAATATCTTCCTCGAGCTGGCCAACGAGTCGATCGAATCTCTTATTATCCTCGATGATGTAGTCGTCGCTAAAGTTATCGTTACCGATATCGATGATCCGCTTTTTGATACACCTGCTGCTACTGCTGCTACCGGTTTGCTCAATCTGGCCAGAGCCAACATTCCGGACCAACGAATCATCCTTAACGATGTCTCCACGATCGGTTGTCGCGCGGCTCTCCACGAAGAACCGCATGGTTTGCTTGATCTCGCTGGGACCTCCGAGTTTTGACCGTTTCACGACGCTGATAGCTTTCCTTAGCAGGTACTTTGTTGTTTTTGGTCCAATTTTCTCTTTTATTTTCTCATCCGTCCGATATTTGTTCCGTTTTATCTGCAATCAGAAGATTTAAGGTGATGTTCGGATACTTGTTATAGGTATAGGTTTATGATTCAATTTCGTATTTTATTTTGGGATATGTATATCGAAAATAGAATGTCCCTCTTTATGTTTCTTTTATTAACTTCGATTAACTTGTGTTAACGGAACTTAATAACGGAAGTTGCTAAGGCTAACAGGACTTTAATAACTGTTCCTATTAACTCCTAAATACTTTGACCGATCTGGAGGAAATGTTATTTAGAAGTTACTTATTAAGACCCCATAGGAAATATAGACTATAGCGAGGATTGGGCACTCTACCTCCCCGTCTTAATTTTATCTCTATAACACTTTGCAATTCTTTACTGACGGTCGATCGATATGTTGCATGCTCTATGTTGGAATGGAAAAAGCATTTATATATTTTCTTACCGAAAGACAAGACGCAAGTTTTGTTGAAGTAAATAAATTATATTGCAATAATGTATGCATCTACTTACAATTATTATAGCAAAACAAATAATACACCATAAGAATTTATAGATTATACCTATGCCTACAAACTAATATCGATATATTACTGTTATTCAATTTTCATAGTTTTCCAAATGGCAATGTTTTAAATATAAATATAAAAAAACATGTATATCGACAAGAATGTTCTTCAAAATTCTGCATACGGTAGATTGAAACTTCATCCCACATCACTTCCGATCGTTTTACGATGTCGGGTGTTGTGCGAAAAATTAAATGTTCTTTCAAATATTTCCTACAAACACGGGGCACCCCTTTTAGAAAACAACGTTCGGTATTTCGTCCGCTTTTAAACGAAATGGAATTCGAATGAGAACGTAGGAGTATTGGGCGAAGAAAATAATAGAAGAACGAATCGAATTACGATGTGGGTATGTCACGCCATACATTTTTTACGGGAATCAGAGAAAAACAGAAAAAGAGAAAAGTTTGTTTGCCAGACTCCCACAATGCGATTGGAATCAATTTTTCATCGGTCATATTTTTCCCTCGAATTCGCTGCATTTCACTCGACATTTGAACTATGATATCGTAATCATTTTTAACCCATCACCGTACGTACGTATTCTGCCATAATTCAAACTAGAAAATTGCTATTACTTTATACACTATCTTAAGCAAATTATTCAAAATGAAAAAAACGTTTATACCGCTTAACGAGTAGTGTCAAGTTTACGGTACACTCCGTGAATTCCAATCGCATATTTAACCAGAGTTTATTTAAGTATGATTGCTATAGACGACGACCATCACTTACCGCTTACGTCGCGTAACGGGATGGAAAAACGTACGGCCGCTTTTTGTCGTGCGAAAGAACCATATGCGCGTGGTACTTGAAATGATCGATCGATCGCACCCTTCGGGTTTCACCGGCCGAGATAACCGACTCTTTCGCTGATAATCGTTTATTATATCCCGATGACTACGTAATTCTTCGCGGATAACATTTTCCGTCCGACGATGACGCGATTAGGGTGAGAAAAACTAACGGGAATTACTTTGCTCGCTTTGAAGGCTCATCTAATCACGGGTTCAAAAGATTTCCTTTCAATATGGACGGGTAGTTATTATCGAGTATAGAACGCTCAGAATAAGCGTTAACTTTCCGATATTAATTATCTAATACGATCGTTGCTTGTTATAGGTATCTATCTATTAATTAGTAATCGTACAACATGCAACCTCTTTCGATGCGGATCTTGCATTAATTCGATGAATTTTCTCGGAAGATAGACTTTTTAATTATTACTCGGCTTTTAAATTAAACCGAAACCAAAAGCTCGTTAATTATCAAGATACACGCGGTAGTAGTAAACACACGCGACAAACACGCTTTGATTATATAAGAGCTATAACTCCCTTCTCTCTCTCTCTCTCTCTCTCTCTCTCTCTCTATTTCTCTCTCTATTTATCTTTCTCTCTCTCTATTTCTCTGAATATCGCAGAAGCTAATCCCGATTAAATGTGTCACATAAAGCCCGAGTGAAGCGATCACGAACACGCAGCCCCAGAAATTACTAACGTCGGCCGAGCGCGATTAAGTAATTGCCCGATTCTACGGTAGGAGTATTAGAATCGTAAGTTGCGGTAGGATATAATAACGTGTCCAACGTCGACCAACTACTACCAAGCGAGATCTTTCTTAAGAAAGCGAGCAGAAAGGAAAGAAGGGAAAGCTCTGTTCATTGCGAGACGCGTTCGCGTAAAGAAGACGGACTAACTCTAATAGAAAGATCGTGTTTGGAGCGCACGGTGAATAGGGACGAAGCTTTTGCTTCGTTTTTGCGAGCGCACGCAACACGAGTAACGACGTTACTCTCTATTCTATTTCTAACTTTTTTCCCTTGAAACACGCATCGTTAGGTGGATAATGAAAGGATAGATGGAAGTGATAGCGAGGTAAGAATAAGAGTTTTTATTACGGTAGAAATAATATATACTTTATGCACACATGACGGGATACGCCTTTAAGATCTATTCGTGTGTTTCAGCGTCGTGTTAATTCAGTGATATATGTAACGTATCAGTGATGTGTAATGACACACTCTGTTCAATTGCCCACCTACACTCTGTTGCATAACTTTAGCACCACCTATATTTTTAGTTGATTCGAGCTTCGGGGTAGGAATATTAAAAAATCATTTGTATAAGCTTAAAGGCTATGACGAGCAATGAACTTTAAATAAATTTCATTACAATTTATTTTTTTTAAATTCTTACCCCAAACTTGTGTATATGTCGCGGTATAATACACAGGTGAACTGTTCGAATTTGGTGGGTCAACTTACTTCCCGTTAAACCGTAGAACGAGAAACACGTAGTAAGAATTGTAAGGTGTAGTCTACGTGCATATAATACCGTTTGTGGAATTTAATAGAATAAAATCCAAGATAGAAGAACACTGGATATTGTGTTTTATTAATCTCAACTGTCGAGAAGCAATACTTGTGCTCGTAAAAATCAAAGGGACCGATATATCGGAGGATCTGCTACCAAGTATCGAAATTAATAAAAAGGACGTGCAGAATACGTTCCGTTACAGATGTCTATTCGCAGATTTTCGTACCATTTGATCGATCGCCGTTTATTTTTCTTTATAAAACAGTAAAATACTTAGATAAATGATAGTAGACACGTCTCTGAAGTAGCAAAAATATCGTTGACGGTAATATGCGAATTCATGGTGCGGGTATCGAATTGAAACTAAACGATGAAATACGTCACTGTGAGCCGGATATGTGTAACTGTATCAAAGTTAAAGTATCGATATTTTTCATTATTAACACTGATTAACACAGAACTGTACAGACGCATCAGTGAAGTGTTTGAATAGACTATCGCAGTTTTAGCAATTTGTTTGTTTTTCTTTCTTTTTTTCTCTCTATTTTTTTCATATCTTGACCCCTTTGGTCGTAACTGACACGAAAAAATCGCTTGACCGTACGAATTGATTTTTACGAGCCACGAAGCAAACATCAATCCCTCGATATCTCTATTGCTATAGTATTTTTTCCACAATAGGGGTATGTTACTTTTCATTTACGAACTACCGGGTAGAAAAAGAAGAAGAAGAAGAAGAAAAAGAAGATGTGGAAGGAAAAGAAAGTAAGTAGTTTTGAATACCGAGATAGAATGTATGTCCTATTGTAAGGGACTACGAAGGACTATGAAGATTTATGGGGATATTTGTCCTCATTCACAAGAGAGATAACAATTCCCCGATGGATCAGAAAAGAACGCGCCGGCTCTCTTTCTTCCTTTCTTTCCATCACCCTCTATATACGTGTCCAGATTATCGTCAAAAGCTTTTCTAACGTAAGACCTTCTTGCTGTGGATACATCGGCTGAAATCGATCCGTATTATCTCCTTTCAGCAGGTATAAATTTTGCTTTGAAATTATTTTCTAAACGGATTCGCGGACATTTTCTTTTTTTTTCATCCTAGGGATACAGTATGAAATTTTTAATTCGTGCGATACAAGAAGGGCAACATCGATATCAAATTTGGTTTGAGATTTCAACGAAAAATTTAAAAGCACAGATGCACGCGCATATGCACGCTGTTCTCTGCTATGTTTATTTTGAGCGTAGGTAATAGTAATATTTTCATAGTTCTCTTTATCAGGAAAGAACGTTGACGTTATCAACGCGAATGTAATCTCAGGCACGTGGAAGGATTTGGATAATAATCATAAATGAAAAAAAAAAATAAATTCGACGCCGCAAAGTCAACGTTGAATTTTATATCGCGAAGATGAATTTTTTCGAGTAAAACGCTCGGGAATCCACCTAATTATTTTGCTTTTAACGACGCTATCAGCGTTAAAGCGTGGGTACAGCCGTGGCTTTACCGTATCCGCATGAACGGAAGAGAAATTATATTTTTCAAAAATAATAATACGCTTTTCCTTTTTGCGAATGCTTTCGGATGCATTTGAGTGCTCATTGTTCTAAACTAATTTAATACTCTTGATAGGGTAGAGAAATGTTTATCCTCTCGTCTCTCCTAACCTCATTATATTTATAATTAACAATTTTAGTAACGTAGGTGAACGGAATACACTCGTTCGATCGCAATATCGCGAATTTTATAAACTAAATCAATTAAATTTCTTCGAGAGGGTATTTAAATTCGATTAGTTGCTTTCTTTCGACGGTTGGTTATTAATTACCAGTTAATAATTTTGGAATAATTTCAGATTGCGACGACATCGACGATGAAAAGATCGAAAGATCACTCGGAATGATATAAATTTTCGCTAGGAGAATTTAAAAAAAATCGCATTATCGCTATCGGATTACCATGCCAGGTTGGAACGTTAACGCGACGTGATTTTTATGAGAGCATAATTACAGCTTGATACGAAGAGGCTTTCAACATTAAAGTGTAGCACTTAAACTAGTCTCTCCCTCTCCCTCTCTCTTTCTCTCTCACTCTCGCTCACTCGCTCGCTTTCTCTCTTTCTCTCTTTCTCTCTCATTTCATAGGGTAACGTAATTCGTGTCTAATAAGCATAATCTTTCGTAGCGAAATTATCACTGTAATAAAATGCATTATTATTAACTGCACTACTGTACAACTAACCATAGGTTAGGAAAGTACTTCATACTTAATTAAAACCCTTTCCGTGTCTTTCCTTCCACTTATCGAGACAAACGTAATGAGAAAAAAAGATAGTCATGAAAATGTACTTTCATTTTTGCACCTCTCCTTCGTCTCTCCGATATACATATTTTTTCGTTATTACACTTTTCTGCAGTAAAAAATAAGAGAGAGACAGGTTAAAGAGATGAGAATTTGTTGTATGTACGACGAGGAAGCCGACCTACGTTGCGTATAAAGGAAGTATAGAAAATTTCATAGAGCGTGCAGATATAACTCGGACGGTGGAAAATAAATTAAAAATTTGTTTAAATACGTCGAAGAGACTCGTTTGACGTTCGACCGCGTAAATAATGCACTTACTAGAAACGAGTCGCCGGTACAAAGCCGGTTAATTTAATTAATACAATAAACGGCACGGCCGAGGGAGGTTCGGCCATTAGCAGTTGTCGAGCAAGAGCAAACTTTTACAACGACCGTATCAAAGTTGTCGCCTCGATACTGAATAAATTTAATTAATCGCCCCATTGTTGCGTGTTCGTTCTGTGTCATGGTAAAAAGTGAAAAAGAGTGCGGGAGAGAAAGGGTGAGAGAGGGAGGGAAAGAGAGGGAGAATATGTGCGAAGATGAAAAAGTTTCTCGACGTCGACTGTCGGAGGGGAAAGAAAATATTGTTTTCTTGAAGTACATATATATACTATATATATATGTACCTATATAATATAGTGGAGATCGGAATAGCTTTAAGAACGAAGGGTCAGTAATTACTTTTACCACCGAATCTGAACTCTTGCCCTCTTACTTTCCACTCACCAATTAATTATCTGGGAAATTCCGAGGGTCAAATCGCAATTAAGAAACTCGTTTCTCCATCGACCCTCGCGAATTCTTCAACAAGAATGACGTTTGAGGAACTCGATCTTGCGTTCGGGTTCATTATGTGTAATAATCGTTGCATTACGAATTCTTTCATTGTAATAGCAAGTTTCTCATGGATCGTTAAATTCTCGTGCTCGTGGACGAGTCATTCTTTGTTGTCTTTTCCCTTCGAACAAATTGCCGCTAAAATTGCTTTTTATATTAGTTTAATACGTAGAACACTTTGTGGGTCACCAATGATCGGCAGTCAATCTTGTCGAACGTTTTTAGGTATCGTTGACCTAGATTTATGAAAATACTATCACCGTTTGTTGAAAAGATAAAATTTATTTTTAAAAAAGCAATATTGAATTCTTATGGATATTTATTTCGACAACATTGTGATAAACTTTATTATTGGGTCGTAGCATAAATAAGTTCGGTTATATTCGTTGTACCCGCGACTTGCCTAAGCGACGCCGTAGTATTATATTCAAGGCCGCCTCGCGAGAAGGCGACCCAAAAGCGATGTGTAAGTGTGGTGATAATGTTTATATTTATTAGAATATTAAAGAATTACATTCAATCAATTATGTAATCCCCCTTATTATTTATGACAGTTTCTTGTTTTAAAGACAATTTAATACCATCCGAATAGAATTTTTAGTGGTAGCATATGTTCATTTTCACAATTACACTTTTATTTATGCTACAACCTAATAGATAGATACATAAATTAATGTGAAACCGGTGTGGCAATTAACGTGTTGAACACCGGCTATCTTTCGTCAACACTATACATTTTCTTGGATTCCTTTTTCCTGACACATCCGTGAAGTTAATAATATCATCTCCTTCGCGAAGCCAAGAGAACATAAAACACGGTCCTTGGTCGTCAAAGGCAGCGATACGACACGGAAGAAAGTATACCACCGAATTTCAGGAAAGGAACTAGGAGATGATTCTAGGTAATGGTCCGCCACGCTTTTAAAGCTGGTATTAGAATCGTACTAAATGCACCGTGAGATCCTTCATTGCTGCATGAGTGATATTAGCGTCGGCATACGTGTAACCAGTTACGGGCTATGCGAAACGTCGCCATTGTCGAAAAGTTTAATAACTTCCGTGATATGGCGCAAAACCAATGTATACAGGGATTAGAACGTGATGCTAGGGGCGATTAGACGAACTTGTGATACGATACTCCCGATATTTACGAATACGAAGATTTATAGATTTAATATTTTCAGCGAGAAATGAAAAATTAATAGAGAGTCTCTTTTTTTCTATTAATATTCTTTTTATTCTTTTTTCAATTAATATTCTTATAATTTTCCCATTTGTTGTTAAAGTCCAGAGATTGAGTAATTCCGATTTATTTCTACAATAGTATTTGCTAGTTTATTAACTCTACCGAAAAGTTCTGACCGCTTAGTGTACAATTATTGTAAATAATTATTTAAAAAACGAATTACTTTATTAGAGAAAAATTCCAAAACTTTTACCAAAACGAGAAGAAGTTGTTAATATTAACGGAAATTGTATTGCTGATTAAATATTAATAAACAGCATGCAAATTTCTTATTTTCTTTTATTAAAAAAAAAAACAGAACCGTTCAGTAGATATAATATTATATGTATAAGAATATTGAAAATACATAGATCAGACCTATTCTTAAGCGTCATTGTGAATGAATGTTTTTCTATGGAAAGGTTACCTCCTACGTCAATTTATATCTCGTTCTAAGGCAAGATTCTCGCGTACACCAACGTCAAAACTAATATCAAGATCGCGAAGATAATTTTCCGTTGATGACGTACACAGCAAATAATTAATCTCATTAATGTCTCAGCTGTACATGCATACGTAGGCACATACGTACATACGCACGCATGCATATATCGATCGTTAAGTCTACTTTCAAATGAACTCGGGTCAGAGTTTCCATAGAGTATAATTAAATAAGTTCCGGGATACCGGTAATATTTCAACGGGAAACGCAAGCGGTTCTCCGCTAGGCCCAGCGCTAGGTCCTATCTATTTCTGAATTAATCTCGAGGATTAGACCGGTTATAATTCCGTTCTCGTTAGGAATTCATGAATATCGCAAATGCTTTTTCCCATTTTCAAACATTTTGAAATGAAATTTCAACCGAGGGAATTCAAAAAGTTTATTTCCGACCGATCGATCTAACGAATGTTTATAGAAAAGTTAAAGTGCTTCGAACACGGATATATATATTTTTTTTATTCTTTCTCTCTCTCTTTCGTTTCGAATTCGTTTTACTTAAACCGTCAAGCACAGACGAGAGATTAAAATCGCAAAAATGCGCGCCATTGTCACTCGCGTGATATAATATCTATATATATATATATATACGTACGTATACACACATACACATATGTACATATGAACATATATACATATTTAACATCGTGGATGCTGATTATATGGCAAAACACTACGGCAAATAACATTCATGGAATCGTTCGTGTCCCGTTCCGGATTGGTCGAGCGCGCGACTACACTTTTTTTCTCTTTCCCGACGGAATATAAAGTCGGCGCAATTGTGTCAAAGCTGTGTCAATCGAAAAGGAGGCCATGTAAATACGTTGCCTTGAGCGGGAAACGCAGGGCTTCTTCGCTCGGTAAATACGCGTTTTTAGAGGTTAACGAAGAAAACAAGAAATTCGATGTGTTTTACCAACAATGAGTCGTTTTCCTTATCGGTGCATTAAACAAGGTCGTTTCGAATTTCCTTGATGTTCCTTCGTGGAAAAAGGATACCGTAAAATAACTTTCCTATCTCTGGACTAGGTATGTAGGTACATATGTATGTAGGTACTATCGCGGTCGCTTTTCTACCTTCGTTCCCTTCTTTTTTCTCTTCGACAGATTAAAAGATCCTCGGCACTTTATCGGCCTTACCGGAAGCAAGAGCAACGAGAAATAATGCGATGTGCAAGAACGGAAGGATCGAAGGTTATCAAAGTGTCTCGAAGCTCTCTGTTTAAAGCAATCGGATTCTCCTTTTTTGTTCCTTCTCGAGCCTTTCTCTTGACGGATTTAAATCGTTTCCCTTGTCCATTTATCGGTAACAGCCGAGTAGATAAACCCAAATTGAGTTTCGATCGCCGAGCTGCCAAGCTCACGTTCTTTTTCTCTTTCTCCCTTTCACACATACACAGCCACACACAGAAGTTCGCATTCGCCGTCTTTTCGAGCGATACCGTGACGATCTCGGCTCTCGATCTAAAATTAAGATCGACGCGGTCCCTTTGTCCGTGGAATCGAGTGACGGTAACGATCATCGTTATAATAGTAATAATAACAAGTGGGCGCGTGCGAAAGGGGGTAATTAACGAGGTAGGCACTTTTAGGTACGCAGAGAGGTGCATTTCGTTCGCTATTCTCTCATACGTACGTGCTGGAAAACTGGAGCTCGGCCAGAACGCGGCCGATATTCCAGTGCAAGAAACTCCGTTTATTTCTCGTGACGGGGGCGCGTGGTTTCTGAGATATAAATATTTACGATTTCGTCGCTCGATTTCGAGTAGCACGGCGAAGCGTAAAATAGATTTTCTTTACTCCCATTCGCGAAGTACGAAAAGACGCGGAGAGAGAGGAGACGGGAAATATCGGCGGACGTTATTTACGGGGTAAGGGAGAGGAGAGGGGAGGGGAGTGTACGGATTTTGAGTACATTCGATTTGACTTCTTTAATTCCATCGGTTGTTAAGAAGGTACTCACGAGAAAGGGGAGAAAGGGCCGTTTACTTCTTCGCTCGTCGACGAAGATTTCCCTCGACGACCGGCACCGAGAGCCAATTAATTCGGCGTCGTCCTCGATCGCCGTAGCGAAGCTAAGGCTAACCACCATTCGCCCCGAGATTTCCAATAATTCCGATATCTTCCGAGAGAAATCCTATTGGAATTGGGAATTTCTGATGGATTTTGCGTGAAATGGCGTGTCCGAAAAATGAGCCGGTCCAGTAGGTAGGTACGTCACAGGACAGAAAGTTTTCATTGGTCGTTCGTATGTATTTGGGGCTGCGGCTATAACGACCGAGCCGTTTCGCAACGAGTAAGAAAAGTAATGGTGAAAGTTAGAGTAGAAAACAGAATAAATTAGAACGCAACGGAACGGAGTAAATCCGAACACAATAATTTTAGATGCAAATTGGAGGGTTGGAAACGTAAAGGGTCTATGAGTCGAAAAATGAAACTTCGAGATATAACAATGGAATGTGACTGTATCTGTAAGTACAGCAGCCCCACGAATCTACCCTTACTCCGATCCCATCCCTAGTTTTATAATTTCTAAGTATGTAGTGACAGAAGGAATATAGATTTTTACAATTATCTCTTTACGATATCACTAGGTCACAATTTCGCACAAATACCGATTTATATTTTTTTAAATCGTATATAAACTTCATGTTTTCATCCTTTCAATTGTATTTCATATTATCCCCGTTTCGTGCTGCAGTAAACGTGTACCTCAAGATTCGAGAATCGATTCCATCAAAAGCGCTCTGTAAATTTGATAAGTTTCGAGTCTCAAACTTTTCGAGCAATGTAATTGAATAGAGATGATAAAGATAGTCCGATCGAAATGTCATGCAGCAAAGGGTTAAAGTTAATTTTAACCACGTTGTGCGGCACGACCTTCCTTAAAATTCGTTCCTTTGTGCGACGTCGAAGGCTTTCTACGCGAGCGGAAGCTGGAAGAAAGAGAGTGCGAGAGATAGAGAGAGAGAGAGAGAGAGAGAGACAATTTCTCCGCCTTGATCAGTGATGTGAAATTACCATGCAAATTTGCTTGATCTTGGCATACTCTCTCTCTCTCTCTCACTCTCACTCTCACTCTTTCTCTTACACACTTTCTTGAGCTAAAAGGAAACTAACGTTCTTCGATACAACGAAAAAGATACAACGAGTGAAGTGTGGAGCTCGAAGGATGATGAGACGACGTTGAAGCTCATCGTGCCGATGTAATTTAACATTTTTTTATCGCAACGTGTCACGCCAAACAACTTTCCTCACCCCCCCCCNNNCCGCCCCACGCCCCACGACCCGTATCGTTTTCTTTCGCACGTGTTCCTCTCGTTCTTTCAAAGATCGCCTTGATAATAATATATAGAAGTCGCCGTTGTATACGGCCATATTATTTAACAGGCGAACGTTCACGGCCCAGTGCCACCGTTTCCAAAAATACATCGGCCACTGCTTTCGTGCGTTCGCGCGCGCGAGAACACAGGCCGGCGCATCGGCCAGACGACGAATTTATTTATCGTGTCGTCTCTTTCGTTTGCTATTGTTTTCTTCTTCTTGGCTTTCGACACTCGATGAGGATATTTTATTGCTCGATGGTGAATTCAGATAATAGTAATCAAAAATTTCGACAGATTTGGGTGATCGTAAAATAATTTTTGCGATAACGAGTATGGTTCTTTTTTAAATTAGTATAATTCAATTTTATCGTTAGTCCATTGCACTATGAAATCATTTCTGACGCGACAACACTATTTTTTCCTATAATTCTTGACTTATTTTTGATACTATATAGGTAGGGAATAGGTTATTTTAATGGATATCGCAAAATACATAACAAAATAATAATAAATTATATATTTGTGTTTTCTTACTATGCATATTTGATAAAGAAACGCATTAAATTAGAGTAGACCGAAAATAAAGTAGAACAATAATGCTAATGCGAAAGGTTAATTGTATTTAATCTATTTAATTATATTCTAATTATATTCTATTAATTTAAAATCTGTAGCAATTAAATAAATAAAAAGAATCGAAACGCGTTAAAAATTTGCGAAGAAAATAACAGATAGACGGCCATAGGTCCCTACAGTAAATTCAAACTAAATTTACACGTACGTGTTAACATTTCCAAAGAGGTTGATCTAAAGTGTCCCAACGGGTTTGTTAATTGCAGGTAGTTCGTTAAGTCTATCGTCTTTTGAAGGAAAAAAGGGAAAGAAAAAGAAGAAGAGGCACACCAGCAATTTCGAAGTTTCGAATCACCGACCTCTTGTTGACATTTAATTTAGTCCGCTATCCTCCCCCCCCCACTCTATCCCAAGCACCTCTTCCCGCCCAAAAAGAGGATTTCAATTTCGCTCGATCAACGTCACCGAGTGTATCCGCAAAATTAAAGGTGGTAGCGAGACCGCAGAACCGAGCAGAGTTGTACAGTTTATAACTCGTTCATTAATGTGCAAATAATTCGTTACGATCCGCGGTCTAGCGTCGATTAAACCAACCTAGGACGATAGAAAGAGATAGAGAGATAGAGGGAGAGACAAAAGCGTTCGGTCACGCGATACAACGAACGGCCCGTCCTTCGTCCAAAATCCGCCGATGTCATCGCGATCTTTAGTGCCATCCATTTTTCATTTAACGACCGTACTCGTAGGTCAAACTGTCTGTCTTCTCCTCCAACGTTCCCGTGCGTCCCCTCATACTCGGTTTCTATAGACCTACTGTCCTTTGACTGCTTTGATTTCACCAACCTTTTATGTCGTACAAATTACGACTCGAGGATTTAACGATAAAAACTTTTCTAATTTTTTGATAACTTGCATATCGCTTGTGTTTAATTTGTTTCGTAATAAAAAGTACGTATAGGTATGTACATGTAATATTCGTGGAGGTTGTCAAGAAGAGGTGATGCCAAACAAATATTAAATTAAAAACAATATAATCTTTTAATTACAATTTTGTTAATATAAAATATGTTTAAACGTAATTTCTGTAAATTACTTTTGTCTTCGTAATTTACCAAATTTATACGAAAGAGTACACTTTATAAAAGTCTGAGAGATTTATTTGTTATGTTTTTCAAAAAAGAAACATCTTTTTAACTTGAAATTGTGAAAGCTCGATATTGGTCTTTCTTGAACTAGTTCACAGAAGTATTCAAAAATGAAGTTACAAACTCGTTTAGAAAAACGTCATTCGACATTTGCTCGCACGGAAAATAGCTGCTCTTTGCAATTGGAATCGGCATCGAACATACGAGGAACCCGAACGTGAAGTATAAACAGATATCTACTTGCGTAGGTCTGTTTATACGACAGTAGTATATGGACAGTACGATGCCAGCCGCAATGTGCTGCTCGATCGGTCAAAGTCGCGAAACTAAATTCGAGGTTGGCCGAAGCAAGAGCGAGAGAAAGGAAGAGGAGAGAGATGATTCGAGATGATGCATGCGAATCGGCACGCGAGATGATGATGAATCACAGTGGCAGCTGATCGAGAATTCTCGAGATACGAGGAAACGCGTCGAACTTCGCGAAAAATCGTACGGTGTGCGCCAAGAAGAGGAAGACTTTTGGATGAGAATCAGAACATGCGTGAGTATGTCTGTGTCTGAGAGAGAGAAAGAGAGAGAGAGAGAGACAGTAAGTAAAGGTCAGTTAGCGCGAGCTCGAAGCTTTTCCCAGTTTCATCGGCACACGCTAAGCGTCTTATTTTCATTCGATAATCGCCAAGCAATGTGAGCTCAGGTTTATCGTTCGCTTTACGCGCCTCGTTACTCTCTTTTTATGCCTGTATCTGGCCACGAAATGGGATTATAAAAACTCGTTATTCGCGGCAGAACGAGGACGATTGAACATTTTTATTCCCACTCGTATCGTTAGGATTTAAACAATTTTCTAGGAAGTTTCCTAACCTTCCACCGGTCGATCGATCGTCCTTCGTACCCATTGATTATACCTATGTGTGCGTCTGTCTGTGTGTGTGTGTGTCTACCTGTACGTACATATTATGTATAGGTACATATTTAGTAAGCAGCCGAGTATAATATATTCACGTATCGTTGTATATCATTATTCGATCGAGTTTACACACGCGCAACTTACTATATTGCCCTTATTACGGCGTTTACGAAAATGGCCTTTGCTAGTAGGTAGAACGTGCGAGATATGTAATAGGGGATGAAATTATTCAAAGTGAAATATGATAGAGACAAAGTAATCGCGAGAGTTTACGAGGAGGGTTGGTAATCGAGACAGAAAAAGGGAGAAGGAAGAGGAGGAGTGGGTATAAATTAAATGGCGGATTTATTGAAACGAGACACGCGAGACGACGAATGGATTTCGTGAGAACCGCCAACGCGAATCTCGCGAATTTTCCTTGCGTGCTCCTTTTTTTCCACCCTCGCATCTTTCTTCCAGACATTCCTTGAGAAATATTCATACGGATTTATTAGAAAAGTTCGTCTTTAACGTTGCCGTGAGAATATTAATGACACACTAGAACGTAGTCTCGTTAGCGTTTACTGAATCGAATCGCTTTCGGTGACTATAGTACGACTCGCATGCGAGAAACGATAAACGTTTAGGGAACGCCATCATTTCGAGACGGAATTATGATATCGAGCTGCTCTTGTACCCATACACACGCACGCATAGGTTGTTCGTCTTCTAACGCTAGAAAGCTGCTCTTGGAAAT
This sequence comes from Odynerus spinipes, assembly GCA_032403825.1. NCBI lineage: Eukaryota > Metazoa > Arthropoda > Insecta > Hymenoptera > Vespidae > Odynerus > Odynerus spinipes. The sequence goes on along the minus strand of JAIFRP010000021.1, from coordinate 2,484,322 downwards.
CGTATTATTAGCCGGCGCTTGATCCGTCTTCTTTAAAGCTCAAGAAATTTATGACCCTTCCGAACGATTACGAGCTTTTTTAAACCCGTTCTTTCGGAAAAGATAGAAGAAAGAGAAACGAGAAGCGAACGACGGTAAATCGAGGCACGATTTATTCGTCATAAATTATACAAAACGAGCTTGTTTATCCCTCTATCAACCCTCCTATTTTTTTTATGTACACTAATGATATCACATTATTAAATTCCAGAAGTTATTTGCATCGGAGTGGAATGAGATTTAAAAGAAAATGTGCTCGACGTACAGGTTGGGGAGGTCTTAATCGCCTTGTCGAAGAATAAAGAGAAAGAGAAAGGGGTGAGAGAGAGAGAGAGAGAGAGAGTGAATGAAAGTTAGTAACGATCTAAAAGATTACTGCCGACGGCATGCAATTTGGTTTCCTTATTAATCATTCACCAGCGCTATTATAAACCATTTTCGTTTAGTATATTTTCAATGCAGGTGGTAGCTACGGTACGTCACGGGATACGATATTTGCTCCGTTAACAATGTTGCAAAACTAATTTTTCCAACGAAGTACTTCGATTGTCCCGTCGCACGCGTATACAACGTTCTGCGAGCGACAGGATATCGGTGTCACCGGTAGTTATTTCGTTAGGGGAAAAACGACATCGGGGGACGTCCCGAACGAAGCAACGATTTCCCTTCTCTTTGGAAAGGAATAAAAAAAATGGAAATATGAAAACGTTTTTGCGAGTAGCGTTGAACGAAGAAAAGTAGTCGTGTTATGCGAACGATGGAGGATCTTCTTCCTTTTTTCGGTCTCCCTTTCTCCTCCTACCATACAATCGCATCGGAAATAAAAATGTAGCACGGCGACGTGGCACTCGAGGGAACGAGGCCGTGGCTTTTCCTCGAATCGCCTTGGGAAACGAATGAAATTGGATGAAAGTCGGCCGACTGCTCTGTAACCGCCATTTTCGTTTCACAAAGGTAACGTTTTGCATAGGGATTCGACTCTTTACGAACGTAGAAACGTCTTCCTCTTCCGTGTCCATTTTCTGTTCCTTTTTCCTCGCTTATTACCGACAAATTTCGAGACTTGAAGAAGCGTTCCCTTTCTCGCGGATCTTTTATTAGAAATTTTTCCGATCGATTTGAAACCTTCTATTGTAGGTTTATTATATATGTATATATTTCTTATTTAACGCTAATCGTACCACGTGAGGTCGAATGACCGGTTTTAAATTTTGATTTAAAATTCAGCATTCATTGTCCACCTCTTTTTACCCGCTTTTATTGAACATAAAAATAGAAATATATCATTTGTTTATGATTTATATTTACATTTCTTTTGGAAAAATATGAAGTTTGTTTTATAACCGGTCGCTTGACCAGTTACAGTAAGAATAGGTACATATGTACAAAGTGCCGATACGATTAGTGCTAAGAACACGTTTCTTTATTTTAGAGGCTATTTATAATAAAAAAAAGAAAAATATCGGGCGAACATTTCTAAAAGTATCGACTTCCAGTGTTACAAAGAAATAAAGATATTTCAAGGCACGTGTAGGACAATGAAAACGGAGGAAGAAAAGGATTCGCGGGAAAGGAAAGGGGAAAATGGCCGAAAGCTCTTCCGAGTGCAACGGCCGAATCGTTTCGCGAGAGGGGCAGAGATGCTGCCTGAAATGGAATCCGATAGTAGTCCGTCGAGCCGCGAGAGATCCACTTTAGCGTTACTTCGAAACCAAAGGCGATAGGCTCTACGTTTCCTTCCTCTTCTCTCGATAAGAAAAAGAAAGAGGAAAAGGAAAACGTTTCTTTTTCTTCTCTCCCCGGAGAAAGCGATATCGTTTCTCGAAATATCACATTCGATTCGACGCTCAATTTTTACGGTGGAAATTATAATTTATTATTATTTAACCCATTATCTGATACGCCCACAAATTATAATCAAGAATAATATTAGGTTGTAACGTAAATAAGTTCGGTTGCAAAAATGAAGATA
>JAIFRP010000021.1:2444500-2474203 GCA_032403825.1 Odynerus spinipes | reverse complement strand
CTTCTCTAAAAAAAGAAAAAGTTTACAAATAATATTGATAGCCTAACAAAATATTTGGAAAGTTTGCTAAAACCGTGTAATTCATACCACGCAACCTTTAGACATTTTTCTATACGAGAGCAATTTTTCATATACGAACGTGAATCGATTCGCTCTATATAATATATAAAGTATATGTGCATCTATACAACGTAGAACGAGATAGCTTCCATCGTATAGATTCGTTCTCTCGATTCACTCGCGGTCGCGTTAACTTTTTGTCGTCCTTACATTCTGCCAAGTGCAGAACGTATGCTCAATACATATGATATGTTCCTAGACTAGCGTTGTAAAAGTCAAGCGGAAGGAAGACCGACGACGACAACGATGACGACGACGACGACGACGACGACGACGATGTTCCCGTCACTGGTGAGATTGAAACGCATCGACCATGCCAAGAGACGATAGAGAAAGGAGTGAGAGCGACAGAGAGCGAGGGAGGGAGGGAGGACGAGCGCTTTGAAAGCACTGCACGAGTAATGCACTTGCAGGGAGCACTTAACGGAGGCTACCGCTCTTGTTATCGCGACCCTGTCATCGCTTCCTACATGAAACTCTTTTTTACCACATGATCTACCTCTCTCCATGCTGGACATATTGTACTAAAAATTATATTCGTTTCGAAACAGCTAATATCATTTACAGTTAACAAAAATCTAGTTCTTTACGTATAGATAGACGATAATGTGATGACTATCGTGATATATGTATATGTGATAATAATTTTTTGTCTCGTTTTGAAAATCACACGGGTAAGTTAATACGTTTATTATATATATGTATATGTGTAATAATTTATTAGAAATTCGATAATATCTGTATGTCGAGACGAACTTGCATGCGATAGTAAACTCTTTCGTACTTTTGCAGTATAACCATGGTATATATGGTAGTGCAACTCTACTGATTTTGTGCTGGCCAAAATGAAGTGAAATAATAAGTTACTCGGTAATGCTGTCTGATCTTCTTTTTCGGTTGCTCTATTTATTGGGAGCTGGATACGTTTGGATAAAAAAGTACATGCAAGTATTTAACTCGTCGGTGGATGCTACTGTTCGGTAATTACTATTCGATCATCGGTACGAGGATAACACTCCAGAATACTTTGGATCTTTGTAAAAGTAATTATTACTTCGTACAGAATTTCTAATACAAAGCGCATAACATTTTGCATATATGTATTATTCAAGAAACTTTAAGTATTGTAGTAATTTATATACACAACACAGCTTGACTACTTTTTATGGATACTTTTTTAATTTTTGCTAACACTACCTCCAAAGATGCCGACAGAGAATTGCGCTACTGTATATACTATGATATAACAATTATAATATTTGTTGAATAGATATATAAGACACGCAAAGATTTGATATTCGATTTAAAGTACAGATAAATTATCGAATATCGATAAAGAATCAATAATAAATTTCTATCTATTAAGCTTGGAAGAAAATAATAAAAGTAATACAAATTAGGAGATACTAATATATGTATATATACCTGTAGATAAATTCGTAATTTAATGCTTCATTTTTGCACGATAACAAATTATCATTAACAAATTACTTCGGTATAAGAGCATGTGGATAATAAAAATAAAATACTAAGTGAAAAAGTTTAATATTCCAGAAAAATTTCTTCTTCCCGGCAAATATTTCTTTGTGCCGCTTATACGAATACATATATAAAGTTCTGAAATAGTTTTAGAAAAAAGAATTGTTAATCGATTTTCGTTAAATATTCAGATCTCCTTTTTAAACTGCGGCTAACCATCGGGAAACCAAAGAAAAGTATAAAACTCATCGATGCAGACATCGCACTTGTATAAAGCCGTGACGTTAATCGATCTCGACGTCGAATCTCGATAACGTTGCAGAAGTATCGATCGTTGGAAAGAAACTTTACATTTTTATCCTCGACATATCGTAAAACGTCTACGTGTCATTCGCGTTAAAACGAATAAGCGGCTAACCTGTTGAGGTAACCGAGAACGATCGACAGGTCGTTCGGAAAAGCGATCTTTCGATCTTCCACATTGGCGCTCTTGGGAAATGAAGCGGCCGCGCACGGATAAGTATTCTTTATCTCGCGGTATGGAACGTAAATCACGCGTGAAGCCGCGATAGATCGTCGGGATCCGTCGTCGAACTTTTCGACCTTATTAATTATCTTCTCGGGAGTATAAAATGTTTTTTGAAACGAAAGAAAAAAATAGAAAGAATGTACCTACGCCAATCTCTTCGAATCTCTTCAGAGATACTGGTATTTATCATTTATTTGCTGCAACAACGAAAATAAAAAATTTTCCATTTTTGAGTTATCGATACAGAAAGAACAGATCTCATTTGGTACCCTTTTATCTTAAATGACGGTATTATAATACTTTTGTCTCGCTACAACATAATATCATACTATCATGATATTTCAATATGACGTTGGTTTAAAATGATAATAATTAAAAATTTTCAGAAAATCATGATTCTTGAATTTTCGGCATTGGTGTGGAAAATAAGCAACAGTTGCACGTTCAGTTTTTATTTAACATAGTAATCAATAACCACCTATATAGACAATATTATTTTGTATATTCTTAATTCTTTTCCATTTTTCATCAATTTAATTGCTATCGATGCATCGTAAATAAAATATAACTACAGAGAAAATTAAGTAACTTTTTATAATATAAAACAATCGTTCCTGAGATAGTTCTTGTAAAGCTATAACATTTTTCAAGGAGTTGATTTTAATAATTCGATTTGAAGACTATTACGAGGCTTGAATGTTAAAAATCCTAACGACGTGACCGTTCTCAAAAACAAATTTGTCGGATAGTTTCTGCGCCAAGAGACCACGATCGACGTCCCTACGAGGCGAATGCCACGACTATGAGGAACTCTGGCCAAAGGTGAGCACCGAGACGGCCAAATAGTCGTCGACGTCTTCGTTGAGTAAGAGAGAAGGAAATAGAGAGAGAGAGAGAGAGAGAGAGAGAGAGAGAACACGGGATAGAACTCACGCCGTACGCCAGCTTTTCCTCGTTTCAAAGACGAACGGCCTTTCCACGGGCTTTCGAAGGTACGGTATTGCCAAGAAACTCTATTTCCGACCATCATCGCCGCGTTTCCGAACTTTCAAGGGCAGTGATATCGACGGCTCGAAATAGCATCACCTACGCGGAGATGACTCGATCTTCTTCCAATTAAAAAAATAAAAAATAAAAAATAAAGAAGATGAAAAAAATATAATAAAATAAACAAGAAAATACAAATTCATAATTCGAATATCAAGGACAGAGAGCGAGAGGGAAGACAGCACCACGCTGATGCTGGAAGGATAGTGAAACCGTGCGAGAAGTGGGTCGTTAACAGTAAGTTCGTAGGTAATCTGGCGTAGGAACTACGAAGCGAACTGTTAACGAGCGAGTGGCGCGTAGCTTTGCAATTAGCCGTGAAGTGTTGCACCGTTGATCTACTTTAGCGGACGCTTTATGTGTTCGGCTGCACGCTGATAACGTGAATGTATCGCCGGTAAATCCTCCGATAGATTTCGAGAGTGCGTGCGAGGAAGGGATAAACAGAGAGAGAGAGACAGAGAGAGAGAGAGAGAGAGAGAGAGGGTGGAGGGAGAGAACAAGTATAAAAGCAGACTGGCTCACGTGCTAAATTTAGGAAATGTTAGTTTGTCTCTATTTAATCAACCGAGTGCTAACTCGCTGCATGCAACTAGAATTTCTAATACGTACCGTAATCTGTCCTCTTTACACCTTTATAACTTTACTCCATAAACGTCGAATATTTGATCAAGGAGAAAGATCGAAATTTCGTGTACCTCAAGTAGTTCAGCCGTAAAATTAACGCGCCGTAACTGGATTCTACGAGCGCGAGCGTAGGTAATGGGCACCGGAAAAAATTCAATGATTAAAAGTTTCATAGAAAACTTCGAAACGAGATTATTAACGACGATGATTAAAAGTTTGCCTTTTTCGAGATGGCGGTCGTGAATTCTTGCTCGATCGCAGGTAGTACCTACCTACTTTCGGAAATAATGATGTTTGTATGAAACTACGTTAATTAATTTGTGACAATTCTTACAGCGATAAATTACTGTGTTTTTGATGGCCTTACCTGTTTCAGAGCGAATCGATCTTCGACGATCACGACGGGAAAGAAAGTAACGAGAATTTTGGCGTCTTCCATTGGAGAATCATAAAAGAACTGTCGAATATTTCGAGAGTTCGAAATAATTAGAACTACGTATGGGGTAGATCAAAGAAGAAACGTAATCCCTACTAGGGTAAAAAGAGATCTATAGCTGCAGTGTATTTTTTTTTGTTCTATGTATAATACAATTAAATTCGATCGATAACTATCCTTGCTCACAAAAGAAAACAACTCGTCTCGAGAGATGAAGCATTTTTTAAATGTCTGTGTATGTGTGTGTGTCCCCTCCCCCCATAGAGAAAGAACAAAATTGCTCGAGGAGTGTTCTTCGTGAATGAAAGAAGACGGTCGCAATAAATTCTCGTCCTACGTAAGTTTCTCGAGGAAGGGTCGAAGATATCCGCCCTTACCCAAAGAACGTGTAGCTGCACACAATTGTCTTTTTTTGTTTGTTTGTTTGCTTCTCTTTTCTACGTAAGCGCATTCACTACGTTTCTCTATTCATTCCAAATATATATTATATGTATATGTATGTATATACTCGCGATCATATTCATTTAACGTACGGCATAGTATACAAATAGTAAAATACTCGGACACATCGATGCTCGATATTCTTTCACGTAAACGTGGCTAATTAAGTGTTTTTTTTTTAATTCTTTTATTTTTCCTCTCTTTCTCTCCCTCTCTGTTTTCGAAGTCGAAGATATGGAACTACGCAGACGAACGAAACAACAAGAAAACGACGAGATATCGTAGGTCCCATCTACGCAACGCTTTTCTCGAACTTCGTTTTCTACGTTTTGACGAGCGTTGCGCGCAGTAACAATTACGGGGGGACAATAAACTTTTCTACTCGATTTATTACGAACATCGCTAATCGTAAGAATAAGAACAGGAGTAAGACTCGCCTCGCATTTTCACCCTCGCTTAGAAATCTTTGGAAATTCATTGAACGAACGTGCGTCTGTGGCGAACGATTCGACTACTACTCGCGACGGGATCCGCGTATCTAACGATAAGTCGAGAGGAAAAAGCTTAGAAAATTAAATAAGTAATAAAAATGGCAGACTCTTGACACGCGTCTGTATGACTCGTTTCTAATCCTTGTGTCGTTCGAGTTTTGTGCAGAAGAAAAAAGATACGTCGGTCTACGATGAACGTGCAATTTTTTTTTTTATTTTCAAATATTCTTCAAACACTTGCCCCGCCCCCTTCTCCACCCTTTCCTTTCGAACATACTAATATTACGGTAATTTCGCGACGATCGTTATTCTTTTCCCTTTTCTTTCTCGTCTCTATTTTCCTCGTTGAAAGGAACGCTCGCGAATCTTGGAAGACCTGTACGGCACGAGTACGTTTATAGAAAGAGGAGGATATGACAATAAAAAGTTTCGTTCGAAGAAGCGAGGAACGGGCAGTAGTGTAAAAGTGGTAGTATGAGGTGGTCGAAAAGGGCTCGTTTAAGTAGTGTATGTGTGTCTGTATATATATACCTAAGTCCACGTTCGTGTCGTCGGTGTTAACAACAACACAGTAACAACAGCAACAACAGCGATAACGTGTCCACTAAAAACGTTTCGTCGGATTAGAGATACGTACATGCCTGCGTATGTGTGTGTGTGTGTTTGTGTGTGTCCGACGTGTGCATTCGCGTGTGAGAGAACGGAGGCACGACACCACTCGAGAAATGCGAATTGGTCCTTCATACTTGGGTTCTTTTCTTTTTTTCCTTATTTTTCTCAATGATTTGTACACGTATTGCAAATTATAGCTTTACTCCGCTGCTTTGTTTTTTCTTCTTTGTGGCTTCTTGTTTCTCTTTTTGTTCTTCTTGCTTTCTCTCCCTCTCGCTCTCTTCCTTTCTCTCCCTCTCTCTCATACCGCGCATTACGTACGATCGTTTATACCTATATGTATATTTTTCTTTATATATATATATATGTATGTATGTATATATCTGCGCTGTATTCGCTACATGCTGTATCGGAGTTTTTCCTATGGCGTCGTCTTTTTTCTTCTTTTTTTTTCTTCGTCGACACTCCTTTCGTCTCATTTTCTCTCTCAAATACTCATACACACACTCATGCACGCACACATACACGCACACGCTCTCATCCATCATCTTCTCATACATATTCTAACTTTCATACAATATTCATACATTTTCCAAAATTATCGCTTAAAATCTCCTTTCCCCTGCTTGCTCTCTCTCTCTTTTTCTCTCTCTCTCCTCCGCATTAACCGATATGAGCGCACGCGCTACACATTACGCATACAATTAACACATACCGTGCATTTATCACGCAAAACATCGATCTCACGATTGGCTTCGGCTACAATTATACAACTTAAATAAGAGCACGACTGCGTTCTTCGTTATATAAACGGTCAGCGAAACGTCTGCGAAGTAAGTTCCACGTACATGTATATGTAGGTGTGTTTGTGTGTGTCTGCATGTGCGCGTATATGTGTGTTCGTGTATGCCTCTCTCTCTCTCTCTCTCGCTCTCTCTCGCTCTCTCTCTCTCGCTCTCTCTCTCGCTCTCTCTCTCTTTCTCTCTCGCTCTCTCTCTCTCTCGCTCTCTCCGTATTTATATGAGTTTTCGCTTTTTCATTTTCCTCACCCCTCGCAACAAATTATTAACTGTTATTGTTAATATTAGGCATATAATGTATATTATATATGTATAGTGTAGTTTACATACGATACAATACATACATACAGGTGCCCGCGCCGGCCGACGACATTTTACCTAAAGTTTATGATTTAAACAAATACTCTCGATTATTCCGTTAGTCATTGCAAAACCTACTACGGTATGCTCGAATAACACGAACACGTCGAACGATTTCCCCCCCCCTTGCTCATCTTTATTAATCCACCCACGACTTTTCTCTTCGATGCAAAACCGATCCCTAGTTTTTTACGTATAGATCGACGTACGGCAACGGCGACGGGTAATTTATTTTGCTCGTCTTGAAATTCACACGGATAAGTTAACGCGTACATCATAGTTCATTACAGATTCAATAATATATAATATGTATACGTTATGTTAATATATTGTGTACTTTGTTTAAATATCTCTCGTATGTACAGAGGGCAGCTTGCCTAGTATGTTCTCTCTTCCTATCGTTCTCATTTCTTTGTCTTTTTTATCGCTACATTCTTCTTACTCGCTCTTTTCCCTTGAACGTCGCACGACGGCCGAAGTAACTCTTAGGACGTCCATCCGTCTGTCTCTACGTGTCCGTATATGAATCGAGATGTACCGAGCTAAACGTACTCTTTTCTTATCTTCTTCTTCTTACGTCTCATTTTCGCTTGGCTCTTCTTCTTCTTTATTTATTTATTTTTTTTCTACCACCGTTAATTGACGCCGCATCGATGCACTTATTTTCTTCTTTTTTTTCTCCCTGTGTGGCTGTTTTTTTATCTTTTATTTTTAATCCTCGTTGTGTCCCCCCCTTCTCTCTCTCACTCTCTCTCTCTCTCTCTCGTTTTGGAAGAAAAACGATAGATAGATAGATAAATAGATAGACGTAGTCGAAAAGAGGTGTACGTAAGTAAAGTCGAAAGAATCGCGCGCGCGTCCGTCGAATCGATCGTGGCAAATAGAATTTTATTTAAATTTAACGTGGCATTTCGATAGAACCGCGTTCGTGAACGAGAGAAAGCCTCGTTCTTTCGCCTTCTTTCAAAATTGATCCGTCGATTACGTGTGGACGGTCGTCACGCGAGACGGTAAGCTCAAGCGATAGCCCGCTCTCGTACTATTGACTCTCTCGAGTGAAGAAGAAAGAGAAGGAAACGAAGAAGATGAAGAAGAGGGAGAAGAAAGAATATTTTCTTCTCTCCTTACATTCTGATTTTCTTTTTATTATTATTATTGATGCTGTTGTTGTTGTTAACGTTTATTATCATTATTGTTATCTCATTTATTTATATTATTTCATTATTATTATTATTATTATATTATTATTATCATTACGTCGATGGTTTCAATGGAACTCCCTTAACGTTACATCGTCTCGTTTCGGAGCGCTTTAAACATTGATCTGTGTATAATACACCGTTTGACACGTATATCAACGACATCCACGAGGGAGCACTCGAAACAACAAAATAATAAGGAAATTCGTCCAGCTCGACATACTTCAGCCGTCATCGATAAATCCTATAAGTTAAACGCGTCGTCATGTTTCCACGCGCCCTTTTGAGGTGCTCGAGCTTTCGAGGGCGCGATAAGAGTTAGATCGTGCGCGTGTTCGGTGGTTATCGGCGTCGTCGTGCTTTCGGCTCGCGATTAAGTGTAACGTGCGATTAATTAAGTAACAGTAAGTAATACCGACATTTTTGAAACTATTCTTTAAACAGAACAGTCATATAAATTATATTTTTTATAGTATAGTTTTATATAGTATACTGTGAGCGAACACGTTCGATTAGGTCACTAAAGAAAGATACGGAAAAGCTTCGTTCCAGTTTGAAATTCTACGCTTATTTGCGAGCGTCGAACGAAATCTCGTTTTCTTTTTTCTCTTATTCGCTCCCTTTCTCTCGTTCTTTGGACACTCGAAACGTCGATATCGCGACACAACATCCGAATTCGATTCCATTAGCGTCACAGCGAGAGATCGGAAACGGTTCTCCCGCAAATCTCTGGAATTCGCCAGCGCATAGAACGCGGTACTGAATTCAGCACTAATTCGGCCGTTCCAAATTCCAGTACAGCGTGTACGGATGCGGTTAATTTTGAGATTACTCGATCGAGTATCGATTTATCGTCACCGCCGTTTTAATTGCGTATAATCGTTACTATTTTCTTCTTTGCAAAACACGTCGACGTATTCGGAAACTGAAAGCATGACGACGTCGATGATCTCGATGATCTTTCAAAGACATACAAAAGCTCAAGTGGGGAAGAGGGTGGGCATCGTTTAGCATGATCGGCCCACGACCATCGCACATCTATACATAAATACATACAAATATATACACATATACGCTTTCCACCCTCCAGCACATACGTCCTATGCATATATACTCATACATATACTATATAATTTATATATTTATATATATATTTTTTCTCTTTTTCTTCGCGTCGAGAAAGATAGAGAAGGGAAAAGAATTAAGAGATCGCGGTTAACCGAACGAAATAATTCATAATATTAATATAACGGACAGAGGAACAACGAAGAAGGTACGACTAGCTAGAGCCAGCATAACGTGCGTAAGGGCACGATATTTTTTCCTCCTCCCTTTCTCTCTTCTTTCTCACTTTTTACTCTTGCACGCATGCATACGCGTTCGTACGTACACACATTCACTTTCTCTCTCTCTCTCTCTCTCTCTCTCTCTCGCTCGCTCTCTCATTCTCTTATTTTCATCTTCATTCTCTCACACCCTTTCGCACTCTCTCTCACTCTCTCGTTCTCTCCCCGTCTCTCTCTTTCTTTCTCCCTCTCTCTCACGAACGTATACTCTCTCTCACACTACCTCCCTCTCGCATACACACTCTCTCTCTCTCTCTCTCTCTTTTTCTCGTTCTTCTATATCTCTCTCGCTTTGTCATCAAGATTTTCTTTCTACTTTTTCTTAGCAATTGCAATTGGTATTCGCTGGATTGGTCGGCTGGTCGGTGAGTCGTTGACCCTTTGCTTGGCCCGCGCTACCTGCCATCAAGGTCGGATCATTGTCCAACGATTCGCTCATCTTATCGCATATTATGTCCACCAGCTGCTCGAACACCGCCTGTTAAAAAAAAATAGAGTTTATTTTGCGCCGAATGAAGTTCAGTTGTAGAGAAAAAGGGTGATTTCCCGCGATTGTAATATATATTATAATATCACTGAATAGTGGAAATGGCAGAAGGCAAAACGCTTGAAGTTATCTCGTGAGAGATACGGATTGCTCGGTTCGCGAAATGCGTAATCGAAGTAACATATATTTTCGGGAATCAATTACAGTGGAACCTCGATTATCGGAACTAATTGGGAAGCAAATGTGTTCGGATAACAGATCGACAGCTTTCCTTATATTAAATTTCATATATTTTAAACCTATATTAAACACTATAAAATTGTACGGGTCCCATACTTTTTTAGTCGGGAAATGGCATACATTTTTTTAGTACAAATAATTTCTTGGAGTTGCATTCCTTTTATGCTTCAAACCCATCTAAGCCGTTTTTCGAAAGTTAAGAATGTTTCAGAATTAGAAGAATGAGAAAGTTTTAATAATTTCGTATTTTGTTTCAACATTATTATAGTTCTATGTGTTATAGTCGGTATAGTTAGCTTCGATAATCTTGATAGAAAGAAGTAAATACTGCGTGGGCTATATACGCACTTAGTACGAAATGTATGTACCGATAATAGAACATTCGGATAATAGGTGTTCCGATAATCGAGATTCTACTGTATTTATTTCGGTGAATGAGCGAATTCGGCATCTGCGCGAGCTTAACATATACCTACATAAAACAAGATATACGAATAAAGAGCTTAACGCTTAACTTCATTATTATTAATTAATTAACGGTACCCGTTAGTCAGCTCACGTAATAATTAATAATCGTTAATCCAGACCTCATCGCCGTACTATAACCCTTAAATATCACGTCTACCGGCAAAAAAATGCTCGAGGAAGTAATAATAGTTAACCAAAAAGTAATGAACAAAAAATTCTCGCCGGAGGTGCTAACGCGAGCATAAAAGTCTTCATTAGCTCGCGAAATAATTGATTTACAAGGTGTGCTCACTTTCCAAGCGACCTAATTATTATCGAACTCGTTAAAACGAGTACATACGAGGGTAGGTAAAACTTGGCAGAGCTCGAAAAAGGAAAGTTTCCTGTAGCCGACGTAATTCCGATATCTTATTCCCGATTTTAAACTCCCACTCGGAAAATGATCGTAAACGTAATGGCCCGTGGAACGTCACGTCGAGTAAACGTAAAAAAAAAAGAAAGAAAAAAGAAAGAAAGAAAGAAAAATGAAGGAGTCGGCGCACAGGTCTCGCGAGAACTCATATCGATCGGTACCCTTCGATCGGTTATTTCTCGCGCGTGGGAGCCTGATTAATGGGCGTGCACGTTGGCAGTCGAGGACAATGGATCGATGGTAATGGAAAGCTCGGTACACATCGTCTCGCTCGAATGCGCCCGCGCGCGAGGAAGCGAACCGGCGACGAGGCAAAACGAACGACGATGCCTCGATGCAAACGTTGCCGTCTCCATTAACAAGATTAATTTCCTTCACTTTTTCTTTTACATTCCACTTTCCTTCTTGTAGGCGTAACGAGGTTAACCAGGACTCGAAGGAGATTCCCTGCTAAGGATTATTCTCGATGATGCAAATTAATGGCCTTCGAATTAGCAGACTTTAATCCGATTTTCCTGCGTCGTCCATTAACCTGATTGACGCTCACTGAACTCAATCCTTTCCATTCAAAACCAAAGAGAGAGAGAGAGAGAGAAAGAGAGAGAGAGAGAGAGAGAGAGAGAGAGAGAAAGGAATAATTAACTATACCGCGCGAACGTCACGGACGAAAGGTAATGCAGACACCCGGTCGATAAATTAAAAAGAGAAACAAAAAGAACAGTTCTCGTAATAATTCTTTTCTTGTAATACCTTAACTTGGATATTCTCCTTGGCGGATGTCTCGAAGAATTGGACGCCTAATTGGTCCGCCAATTGTTTACCCCTCTCGAAGCTGATCACCCTCTCGTCTTCCATGTCGCACTTGTTGCCCACTAGGATTACCTGGGCATTGTCCCACGAGTAGGTCTTTATCTGCGTAACCCAGTCTTGCACCGAATTGAAGGATTCCTCGTTCGTGATGTCGTACATCAGGATGAAGCCCATCGCGCCTCTGTAATAGGCCGTCGTGATCGTCCTGTATCTTTCCTGGCCGGCCGTGTCCTGAAACGATTTTACGATCAACCCTTAACGTCCTTTTTTTTATTCCTCGCCTCGTGTGCCTGAACTTCTCAGATAAAACGAGCTCTTTTGCTCGAGTAACTTTTGGAATCATTTTTATTAACGCGAATCCGAACTGTTTGCTGTACGTTTGCTCGTTCGCTGCATCGTTTCGATCTTACGCTTTCGAGGGTAGATACTAAGGTACGTCGACTTTTATTTACTGAAATCACTCGGAAATAAATAACGACCACCGCCTCGATTCTGCTAGACCACCCGACGCTGTTCTAATTATTCTCGCATTTAAACTATATTTTACCAAAGTCGAGTGTCGCGAACGAAGTTCATCCAGGAGATATCGATGTGACGTCGGATATGACGGATACGCGTTGCGGCTTTGAAAGCATCGATGATGCACAAGGCCGAACGTATATGTGTTTGTGTGTCTGTTCCGATGTATTTCAAGTATAGATATATGTATATGTGTATACCTACGTATACTTGTGTTCGTAGAGGGAGTATATTACACAGATACATACATATAAAGGTATAACGACAGAACGATTATACTGACCCAGATTTGTAGCTTGACCCTTTTATCGTTTCTGAAGACCGTTTTCACCTTAAAGTCAATTCCCACGGTCGACACGAAGGCCGAGGTGAAGGAATCGTCCGCGTAACGAAAGAGGAAGGACGTTTTTCCGACGGACGAGTTGCCAATTATCAGGAGCTTGAACATGTAATCAAAGTTCTGATCCGCGGCATCCTTCTGCCACTTTGGATCCTGGCTCGCCATCTAGAAAAAAAGAAGAGGAAAAAAGAGTTGATTTGAATTACTCGCTCCGTAAATCACGTTGCAGTTGGCCTATAAAAGCCTAAGGGCATTTTAACGAATAACGAAACGTCGAATCGATTCAACGCAGAGGATCGAATCGATTATAATTTTGGATGAGGTCAAATTCGTGTGGTTCCATAAATACCGTACCGCAAATCTCATTTGCCTTTATCGTCTTCGCGTGCGCTAACCATAAAAGCTCCCACTCGCTGCACCAAGCCAGAAACGTTAATGGCAGGAGAATGGAAGCTAGACGCAACAGATGAGTCTATAAAGGAATACTTCGACGGAATCTACGATCTGCCTTTCGTTCTACACATCGCGACCGAATATGTAACGCCTGCGATAAACTTGACGCGAAACTTGACGTCTTTCTTGGCGTCGCCATTATTTCTCCTTCCTTCGTGCCTTTTACTTACCACGAGGAACGAGCATCGGTAATGATCGTCCGGTTTCCTTATCGACGCGACGACGCTACGGACGTCTTTTGATCGGAGATTACCGTTTCAAAGGGTTGCATGTACCAATTCGTTTCATTTCAGGCACCGTGCGCGTTGTATTACATAGTTATGTACTATATTTCTAGTAAAGATTTAGGTTTATTACGATAAAGTTCTGAAAGCGTAGTTTTTTTAATAAGTCAGTTCATTTTAACGTGTTAAGTGCCATAGCGGTCACCGGTGGCCGACATTCGATTTTGCAGATTATGTTTGAGATGTTTATACATTTTATTCCTTGATATTTATGAGAATGTAACTATCAATTATAAAAATAGTAAGATTTTATATAAACAGATGCGATAATGAATTTTTCGTATTTTTATTCGAAAAATAATTATAGACAGTATTAGACGAATGTATGGGATTATGCAACATTAACTTGCCACTTAACGTGTTAATTCTTCTTTTTCTCTTTTTAAATTTTTAGATATGTAATAGACAGAAGGTACCAATAAATAATGGACAATGTATAGAAGATATACTTGGTAGTGAAAAGCTTCGGAGCTTTTGAGAGTTTCGGATCGTCGGTTAATTATCGCGACGACATTTTACAAATTCTTAAAAAAGAAGAAAAGGAGATAGAGATCTGAGGCCGACAACGTCGTTTTTCCACACCAACGCAGATTTTTTTAATGAGCCACTGGATAGCTTCGACAGAAAAACTAAGAATAGAAAATGATTCTCCCTCCGGGTTGCGTCCATTTCCCAAAGGAACCGTGACCCGATGCATTTCTCTCCCTCTCTATCTCTTTCTCTCTGTGTCTCTATTTCTCTCTTTATGACCTCGCTGTCGAAACAGGACCAAGGACAGTTTTCCTCGCTTTTTCCGACAAATCGATCATTTAAAAAAGTACCTTGATAACCAAATTACCTAACTCCGAGCAAATGAATCTGCCTAAATTACCTAACTTCTTCCCTAGATTGTCAATTAACCCGTAAAAATGTAACTCTGAAATATAACACAAATTGATTTCCGTATGATTTACTTCGCTCGCCACACAAATGAACAAAACACTTGTGCATTTACTTTCTATATTTTACAACACAACAGATAGAAATAAAAATCACACACTTCCATACGACATATCCAGAACTTCATATAGAACTTAAAAAATTGAGCGCATTTCTCAAAGGTGATTGGCCGATCGCGTGACACTCCCTGTGGTCTCGTTTAATAAAAAGCAGAACCGACGATTCAAGAACTCGGTTGAAAAGAAACGGACGAAGACAGACAGGCACATAGATAAAAAGATATATACAGAGAAGGATATTGCGGTACCGGATGATGATTAGGTGAAGTAATCTCGACAATAGACATCATTCGAGCCATCCGCGTGCGTAGCACCAAAACGGAATCCTTAACCGGCGATACACTGGACGAGTCTTTCTGACGTCTTTTGAACATCACTCTCTCACCACCACTTTACACGATTTTTGCACGCTTTTCCTAAGCCAAATCTTTTTTAAAACAGCCTTCGAGGACGCGACCGTATGTATCTCAGTAAAAAACGAGAAATTGCTTAAAATTTATCGACCGAAACCGAACGCGCTTCATCACATTCGCTCTCGCTTTGTTACTTTACTTTTTTTAGCTTTCTCTCTTTCGATGCTTCCTCTTTTAAAAAGTAATAAGCACGTATACGTTTACGTATAAATATATAATATATATATATGACTAAAAAATACCGCGTTTTTGAATGCACGACGACGTGGCGACTTCTGCGGTTTCCTCGTTCCCCGTCGCTCGCTTCGACCACGTTTCTTCCATAATGAGACGCGATATCGCGCGGTTACACGCATACAATAATAACGCGCTCGGTAAATACGCGCAAACCTTTATTTTCCGCTACACACAGGTGCGCGTTATCCGTCACATATTCATATACACGGTGGTTCTTTTATCAAAACGAGTCTCCGCGATCTTTCAACTTTCGTACTCGAAGAAATTCTCCAAGGATTCGATTGAACATTTAACGCTTCAATCGCGGGTAACGTTAAATTCGCATTTTAAACATTTTAACAAGCGATAAACTATACAATAAAAAGATATCAATAAAATTGTTTCCTTTTTACATTTTTATTTCTCTTTTTATATCCTTTTTAACCCTTTCCGCTCCGAGATGTTTTCGCATATTTGTTCTAGTCGGTCAGCACCATATTTACCATTTTGTATCATACATATATATACAAAAAAATTATACAAACTATATAAACTTATAATATTACCGAGAATATTATTGGAATAACTATTATTGCTTTTCAAACGTGATGTCGAGCCATACTCGACATGAGACCGCAAAGAGTTAACCAAATTCTTATGATAATACCAAATGCCCACGGTAATACCAAACAATCAAAAACTTGCCTGCGATTGAAAATTTAACGAGGACGAATCGAAGAAGATCGTTTTATAAGTGGTGCCAAAGAGGTAGTTTCGAGCGTAAATAAAAGATTAGGAACACGCCGAGAGAGTGATAACCATATATACATATGTGTGTACGCGTTCGGATGGTCGGGAGCGTACCTAGTGACCTCGTTTCTTCTAATCTTTTCACAAGGAAAATCCATTCATGCGCTATCATCGGCGAGCACCTACGTTTCTTCGATGACATTCGACTAGCCGTTTTCCCGTCTTCCACGCACGTATGTACGCGAGCTCGCGTACACTCGAAACGCGTTCGATAAGAACACGCTCGTATACGAGTGTTCGTGTATGCGTGTCTTCCGGCACTTATAATTAGAAACGTACGGTCTTAGACGCGGAACTACGAGCGAAGGGGACAACGAGAAACGTGGAAACGCACGTGAATTGATCATTTTATATAGCACCTGCTGGCATTTACGTGTCTCTTGCACGATCCATCGAACGCGTTCGTTTTAATTCCGAGTGTTTGTTTTTTTAGGATCTTACGATGATTTATATTCGAGGTAATTCTCGTAGAGAATGCTTTTCCTTTAGTGGTATACATAAAATAAGAAGTCTTAAGGTTAGTTTTAAAGGAGTCTTTAAATTTGAACGAACTTAGAAAGAGATCGAGTGATTAGATAAAGCAAACCTGGGTTTTACGTTCCGAATCCGAAGTTCAAAGAGGTGATTCGAGTCAAAGGATTTGCCGAGTTATGTGAGCTTTACTATAATCGTTCAAGGGATCAGGGAAAGTTAAAGAGGGGAGATATAGTCTGAGATTAGTATGACGTGAAATAACGACTAATTCCTGAGGTTTTGAAAACCGTACATCTCGCTCTAATGTTTTCAATATTCTTACGCTAGATCATTTTACTTTAACGTGTGTGATAAATAAAATATTACGTATGCTGGTAAATGGTAGCGAAAGAATGTGAATATTCTATCGTCGAACAGTACCGGCTCTTATTTCATTTCAAATAAGTATAATAAGTAGAAGCTCTTCACATATCATAGATTTTCTAAACACGAAAGGGATGTAAATCCTGAATACCCAATTCAGCAGTTCTGACGTAAAAGAATTTATTTTCCTCCTGAAAGGATCAAATACGTTGGGAAAATTGAAAGAAGAAGAAAAAAAAGTGCAGTGACCAGAACGAATTTATAGATCGTGCGAAGGAGTTGCATAAGTTAACAGTTAACAGGAAAATTCTAAATAGCGCTAATAAAGCCGTGTCAATTTGTCACACGTTGACGCGCGTACAGACACTCAAGGGACTTCACGTTCAAAGAAGAATGAAAGAAAGAAGCTTTGGAAGGTACGAAGCATTCGAGTCTTCTTAAATTGGCTATTAGGTTGCTCAATAAAATGGCGCCAGCCGTTTCCCGATAGTTTTATCGATCGATCTTTAACGTTTCTGTATATTGAAAAATAAAATGATCGTTTCACTGCTTTTTACTCTTTTTTTTTTGTTACTGTTATATTAATATTTAGTTTATTCTTCTTATATTTGATATTATTGTATCTTGCTATTAGAAAACCTCTGGTAACCTTTTTTCTTTCTCTGCCTTTTCTTTACTACGTATTACATATTATAATATTCAATTACTATATTTACTATGCTATTTGATTTATACTCTTTATGTTTTATATTATTACATTTATCGCCGTTTAGAATATCGCCACTGGAAGCAATGTTTCTTTCTTTTCTTAATTATAGTTTATATTATTGTTATTATAATAATATTCAGTCATATCCTCTATATTTTTTGTCATTTAAAGTAATATCTTAAGCGGCAATATTTCTTCTCTCTCTCTCTCTCTCTCTCTCTCTCTCTCTGCCTCTCCCCCGCTATACCGCTATTTTAATGTATTTTATATGGTTATTTCCATAGCACAAGTTAGTACATACACCCTCTATATTATTTTATTATATCTTCCACCATTTGAAGTAATACCACTGGCAATAACCTTTCGACCCTCTCTCTCTCTTTCTCTCTTTCTCTCCCTTTCCTTCATTCTCCCCTTTCGAGCAAACGAGTGACAAAAGAACAATTCGCCGTCTGAGACGGGCGACGTCGGCGATCGCGACTGCTATAAATAAACGATCGCGGGGGTGAACAGACGCGGACAAGTTTTTAGATCAGTGGGAGGGGTTTATCGATTCCATGCGCTCGAGCGACAGCACGGTTACTCTAGATACGCCCAAGATTCCGAAACTATAGCCACCCTTCCTCGTTTGTCTCGTGCGATTTGGCATACTTTTTATCTTACGTCATAAAAGAATTCCACCAACTGTGAACAAAGAAACTCACATTCATAATGCCTTGAATCTTGGATCATTCAATTATTCAGTTCGATGAACACCGATGGGTTTTATCGATTGTTATATAAATCGATTACTATGGAAGTGATTTAACGCGTTATGTGCCGAGCCGATTTTGCATAATCCCATATATTCAACTAATATTGTGTGTAAATATTTTCGGAATAAAAACACGAAGTCATTATCGCATCTTTTTACATAAAATCTTACTATTTTTACAATTGGTAGCTACATTCTCATAAATATGAAGGAATAACGTTTATAAATATTTCAAAGACAGTCTGCAAAATCGAGTATCCCACCATGACCACCATGGCACTCAATGTGTTAACTCTATTTCATACATTACATAAATTATATTTTATTGTTGGCAAAGCTAACAGTTCGTATGAAATTATAACGAAGTTAAGACTCAGCTCTCATAAATATAAAGGAATAAAATTTATAAATATTTCAAATACAGTCTGCAAAATCGAGTATCAGTCATCGATGACCACCATGGCACTCGATGTGTTAACTCTATTTCATAAATTATATAAATTATATTTTACTGTCGGCAAAGTTAACAGCTCGTATTAAATTATAACAAAATTTAAACCGAGCTCCATTATTGATATAAATGTAGTGACGCTACGTAACAAATAGCTTATATCATCATTTTGAAGAAACATAAGAGAATATCGCGTCGATTCTCCGTCGAGATTAACGTTATTAGATCCCGAATTTGTTTTCAGGAGGGTAAAGAAAGAAGAAGAAAAGGGTAGAGTCCATCTTCGTTCACTCGCGCGAACAGGATCTCGTGCGTTAAATGGAACGATCGTAGAAACCGGGACAAGGTCTACGATAATGATATCGTCCGTGTATGATATTCTGACGTATGTAACATTTGTCCTGGCGCCGACTATATCATTCCACGAATCACACTTGTGTTTATATGAATATACGTAAACGTGTAATGTATTATGCAATAAATATGCAATACATAATAATCTCTGCTAATGATCGTCCCTTTCTCTTTCTTCTTTTTTCTATTATATTTTATACCTTTATTATTATACCGATATTTAGTTCATACTACCTACTCATATTTTACATTATTATATCCCACGTCATTTAATATACATTTTCTATTTTTTATATATGCATATATTCACATATTTCTTAATACTTCCCTCTTACCATTGTCGTAAACTCTTTCCGACCGCGCGTAATCTCGCGATCCAATTTTCCCGGATCAAAACTCTTCTCCGGCATCTTATACAAGGAACATAATTTCTCTACATCATAAAACGAAATATTAAAGGCGGAAGAAAGAAGAGGTTTCTTTAGGTAGTTCTTTTCCTCCGGAGCCGCCCAGCTCTGAGTATTATCGTAACACGTTATCTTTATTCGCGATAAGTTAATTAAGTCTCGCCTTAACTGCAGAAACACTGTTAACGCTAAACACCTGATAAATAAATAAATAAATAAATATGAACGTATGAATCGATAGTGTAACTAGAAAAATTTGTTGAACGTTAACTCGATAAATGTATACAAGCAAGTAAAGTCTAATTCACGTATAATGTACTGATTACACGGGTCATACACGCGTGCTTTTAATTAGAAGACATTGCCCGAGTCGAAGGTGAATCGCTTTGACATTCAAGGGGAAAATCGATTACGAATATCAAGACCGTGCTTGGGGACAAGATTATCGGATGCTTAGGCACTTTGCTCGTTAGAATCGATCGTTATAACGAACGACTCGGAGAAAAGTGATTAGAGAAGTCAGGCGATTAGATTCTCTTTGATATCGTTATGACAAATGATGCTATTAAAATTCTTCGGGAAGTCCAAATTTTCATTTTAGACAATGTTTATTTTTAATGCTAACTATGCTATAGTTTTTGATCATCGATACGACCGCCTGACATTTTAGGGATACATGCTTAAAGAATATGTAAACGTCCTAAGGGTTACAACAATTGCATAAAGAAATTAAAGAAGGTATCAATTAACAATTAATTATTAAAATTATGAAAGAAGGTATCGATTAATTACTCGTAACTTTCTTCGGAAAATTATAAACATCTTTGAAACGTTATATCGCGATAAGTTGATAGCATTTCCCAATGTTATATGATAGAATCTTATGCAACGGATGTACAAATTGAAATACGGAAGAAAAGACAAATGGGGGGAACACGGAAAGACATTTTACAACGGGTTACGCATACACGTACTTATGCATATATACTTGTATAGACGATATAGATATTTGTAGTCAGGCTAGTTGATTCCTAAAGGGTAGCAACGTATAAAATATTTTTGGAAGATCGATTGTCACCCCCCTGTCGGGCCGTACAACCCATACTACGGTTTCGATTTCAGTAGTCCGTGGAAGCACTGGCGGAAGATGGAGCCTCCGTATACGTTAAAGCGCGACACCTAATCTCGGCTTGGAAAAGTAAGATAGAAAGAGACAGAGAGAGAGAGAGAGAGAGAGAGACTCCGAAAAACGTGAAAAAAGATTTGGAAAACTGGAAAATCCGAATCTCAAAAATTAAAAACAAATATTACTTATCAAAAGGTTGCGAATATCATTGTTACGATATATTTGATTTTTCTAAATGGTCGAACGCATGTTGCAACAATCTTGTACGTTTAAAAAACAAATTCATGATCGTACGATCGCGGTCGGTCAGCTGATGGTAACGAGAGTCGTCGTACGCGTTAATGGCGACGAGGAAAAGTGAAACGAGCAGAATGATAGAGTAGAGTAAGAGAGAAAAGCAAAAGAAAGCAAAAGGGAGGAGAAAGAAGGTGGATTATCCGGAGTTATAATTACAAGGGCGACCTTCCTGCCTGGTTACGGAAAGCAGGCCAACAGGAAGCGGACGTTATCGGGTCTACCCTTCTCCCTTCGAGCCTCCCGGCAACCTCCAATGGCAAAACGAGAAAGAGAGAAAGAGAAACAGGGAGAAAGAGAGAGAGGGAGAGAGAGAGGGAGAGAGAGAGAGAGAGTTGCAACATAACACCGATCGAAAGTCCCTAATCATACGAGAAGATCGCCTTTTCCAACGCGTTTGTCACCACCCCCCTCTCTCTCTTTCATTCTGTTTCATTCTCTACCTCATCCGTGCTGCTACTCGCGAGTAACAACATGGACGCCACGTAGGAGACGAGAGGAGGAGGAGGAGGAGGAGGGAGAGAAAACACAGGGTCACTTTTGCACCGAACGAATGAACCCGCAGCTTTTATCATTCGGGTAATAAGAGAGAACGAGAGAGAAAGAGAGAGTGAAAAAGAAGGGGGAGATAAAGGTAAAAAGAGAAAGAGAGTAGGGAGAGAGAGAGAGAGAGAGAGACAGAGAACGAGGGAAATCAATAAGTACGCCTATCGACGAGCCGTTACTTCAGACACGGAAGAAGAAAAAAAGAAGAAGAAATTTCGACGGTCCGAAGCAACTGATAAAAATCTACTTTCCTGTCGTTCTCCTTTCTATCGTAAAAAAAGAGAGATGAAAAGGTCGCCCCCGAGCGTAACCCTTCCGTCGGCTCGTACCTTCTACGAAAACGATGTATCCTTGAACGACACGGGGCTACTGCTTGTCTGACGTCGAGGATCCAGCAGGTTCGCGTTTGCACTTTTGTTTCACCACTCTGACGTCGACGAGAAAGGAGACGGCGACGATGAGAGACGACGAATCTCGGTGGAGATTCGCGCGATCGCGAATTTGTCAGAGGGCCAAGGTACCTCTTGACACTCAGCCCTTTACGCACTCTCTTTTTCTTGTCTGCTTTTTTTGCTTTCTATCAGGTGTCAGTTGTCTCTCCGTCTCTCTCTCTCTCTCTCTCTCTCTCTCTCTGCCCTTTTTATCTCTCTCTTTCTCTTTTTATCAGTACGTGTGCGTGCGGCCCTTTCTTTCGCGACGATTATAAAGAGAGACTGGACTAGGACTGGCCTCGGGAAAGAGCCTCGCGCCACTATAGCCTACTATAGCTAAAATATCGACCATTTCGCCGTGAAACCCCCGCCCGTTCGCGTACCAATCCGCTCGCGTCTGCGCGCCTGCGCCACCGGCAACCCGACTGGCATCAATATAACCACGAATGGTGGAGCCGCTTTCCTCTTCGCTCTTCTTTGTACAGTTCGGGGGAAGCTCGACACTTGTTGATCCCGATACTCTCCCTCTCCTTCTCTCTCTTTCTCTCTCTCTAACTTTCCATCCTTCATTCTCTTTTCCTTCCTTTCTCTCTCGCTTTCTCGTCGTTAACTTTATGACAGATAGGATCGTAAAACGCGTTTTTAATTTTGTTTGTTTGTTTATTTTTTTCGTTTATATATCATCGAATGATTCTTTGAGTATCTAAGCGAGGGCTTTGAGAGGAAAAAGTGTATCTGTTAAAGATAATGTCATTCTATGCCTGACTTTATTCGTTATTGGTAGAGCTTTTGACGTTTCCTTTAATTAGATTACGAAGAAGATGATCGAAAGGTCGAGTCGATTTAAGTGGGCTCCTCGGGGAGCATCGTTCAATAATTCATGGTCTTCGTTTAATCGTCGGTAATCGCCTGTCGCAATATGCAGCAACGGAGACGAGGATTGTTAATTTTGTGCGATTTATAAGAACTCATCTCCGACTTCAATTTAGTTCAAATCTCAAAGTGTCGATGGTAATTGATGTAACGCGGTAATCCTTCCGCTATTAACTAAGAGAGCTATTTTATCATTTCCGACGGCAATTTCTCTTCTAACTAACGTTCCATACCGTTTCATTTGCTTTCGCAAAATGAAAAATTAACCGGGCAGTGCTCGACGATACGGACTGTTTTACCAACCGAGTAGAGAGCTCTTCCTCGTGTGAAGAATCGTAAAGTGTCGAGTACGCGCGAGGAGTTCCGTTTTCTGGAAAAACTAGAGCGAGTATCGATTAAAGAGCTAGGAAATTTCTATTGTAGCTCGCGAGGTTGCCATGCTAGTGTTACGAAAACACTCTAGGATTTGCGATGCTAATCTTTTTTTCTATCTATCTATCTATTTGTTTTTCGTGCTGCCACTTTGGAAAAGTATTTATTTTTTTGCATGTTTTATATGTTTTATATGTTTTGTTAAATTTATGTTGTTGATCTTTTTAATTAATTAAGAAGAAGACGACACTACTGACAAACTATAATCAGAGCGTACAATTAATTAGACATATTGGAGATTTCTCAGTATTGTGATATAAAAATAATACTTTTATAATTATATTGATACAATAATAATATTTTTGTAATCATAAAAACATTCTTATAACAAATATTAAAATGTTATAAATACATTCGCAATATCAAAATATATATTGCGAAAACTAATTTTCTCGTTTAATTTCAATAAAAGAATTTCGTATATTATGAACTATATCTTAAAATCGTGTCATTTTCTTAAATTACATATTCTCCTGATATAAAATTGAAGTTATGGCGCTCTGCAGATTTCTCTGAAAATTATTTTCATAATATATGTAGGTAACTCTTATTTTACATGGATCCTTTGTTACGCGTTTTTCTCCGCCACTGTATATGTTACATCATAAATTTTACAATTTCTAAAGGAGGCTAAGGTAGCTGTAAAATTATAGTAGCTTATTTCTAGTCTGACTTCAAATTTTGATCTCAGTTATTTGAGTAGGTGTTCTAAACTTTCCAAAACTCTAAAATATTTTTATATTTTTGATGTCCAGCTGTATGAAATCTTATCGGTCGTACCGATAGTAAATATGTTCAGATATTCTAAATATGTCTTAAATTCCACAGACTAGAAGTAATTAAAATAAAGTAAAACAAAAAATAAAATACAAAATAAAATATTTTGCTTATTGTTGAAATCTTTTACTCTTAATACCGATTAAAGAATTCTTGCGACTCGTACCTTAATAAATGAGTCAATGCATTTAGATTGTTTATAAATTATTAATATTATATATTAAACTCTTAGTAAATATAATTTTATCCGTAAATATCAAAACAAGTATCGAAATCAAAATGAATTCAGAAGACTAATTTAAAATTAGTCTCCAATAGTACAAACCTTATCATTAGAGGACGCGCGCAACGCCAACAGTTAGAAAAGGCGAGTGATAGCCTTGCTTTTCTATGTGACTTGGGTCCTTGATTTTATACGATTTGTTTACATATAAACATTGATTCACATTCGCATATAATTCTAAAATAATTCATTCCTAGTGTTGGACACTATCAAACATTAAGCCATCGTTTTATCATATTTTAGTTATTTATACAGTGGGTGAACCTAACCTCTTTTTCAAAGGAATGGAATCACGAACAGAATTTAAAATAAAAACTCCACCTAACGATGCGATTTCTGCAGTCGAATTTGGCCCAAACTCCACGCAATTTTTGCTCGTTTCGTCATGGGACAGTACAGTTCGGTTATACGATATTCATGCAAACAGTATGAGGTTAAAGTACAATCACGACCTGCCGGTTTTGGACGTAGCGTTTCAGGTAACGAGTCAGTTATCTTGGAAAGATTATTAAAATAAGAGAAATTTACACGTTATTACTCGTAGGATGCAGTACACGCTTATAGTGGTGGTTTAGGCAACACATTGAAGATGTACGACATCAATAGTAATACTGGTAATAAGAGTTTTAATTCTAATCTACTGCAATATAAATAATTGTGAGCATGTCGCTATGGAAATTGTAAAACTCAGAAGTATTTTGACAGAATCGGTCATGGGAACGCACGATAAACCGATCAGAAAAATAGAATACTGTGGTGCGGTAAATGCAATCTTAACCGGTGGTTGGGATGCCACTGTAAAGCTTTGGGACCCAAGAACGCCTACTTGCGTCGGTAGTTACCTACAGCCAGACGTAGTTCTAGCTTTGTCCGTATGTGGAGATAAATTCGTCGTAGGTACAGCTAAACGGAAAGTTTGTATTTGGGACTTAAGAAACATGGCTGGGATGTTCCAAAGACGCGAGAGTAGTCTGAAGTATCAAACACGATGTATCAAAGGTTTTCCCAATGAACAGGTAAATATATATTTTTCTGTATTAAAAATAGAACGTCTATCGTATATAAAAATATTCCATCTATTTACAGGGTTACGTTCTGAGTAGTATAGAAGGTAGAGTGGCAGTAGAATATCTAGACACAACACCCGAAGCACAAAAGAAGAAATATGCATTTAAATGTCACAGGATAAAAGAGAATAACGTAGAACATATTTATCCAGTAAACGCCATTAGTTTTCATTCCACCTATAACACTTTTGCCACTGGTGGATCGGATGGATTTGTGAATATATGGGATGGTTTTAACAAGAAACGTTTATGTCAGTTTCATAGGTATAATGCGGGTGTTGCTGCTCTTAGTTTTAGCCATGACGGCTCCGTCTTGGCCATAGGTGTATCTTACTTAAATGAATCTCAAATACCACCTGGTGGTACAGATGAAATAGAAATTTACATAAGATACGTGAACGACCAAGAAACTAAACCTAAGTAACATTATATTATTGTAATAGGATCACTTTTAACCAAAATGTAATTTAAATTGTCTGCTACAGTTCGGATACAGACGACGATTAATTATTTAAAGCCTTCTAACGAACATTACTTGTTTATGTAAATATCAAGAATCATCCGGCTTTTACACTTTTATATTTCAAAAGACTTCAACTGTGTTAACTGTGACTGAATGCTATTTATATATTACAACGATTCTTATAAAAGTGGATCATTTGTTTAATATCATTAGGCTAATCGATTGAATAAACTATCGTTTTTCTAAACACCTTACTTTTCATCGCATAAGATAACTGTATGTATGTACATACGAAACCATGCGGAGCACTAATCTTAAAGCACAGTATTTTGTATTATAGCCGAGTATGACGCGCTCGTTATGATTTATAAGACGGAATAATACGAGACGTATTTTATAAAAGATTATATTTGCTAAAAAGACTTCGATAACTAAATACAAATATTCATAAGAAAGGCACGACCCATAATAAAATATCAGAGAGAAAGATCATCCGCTATCGTTCAATTGACATTTTTCTTCAGAGTTGTCCATTAGAAAGTAAATATATTAAGGATTAATATCTTTACCTAATTTGATTTAAGGAGAGACAGAGTATCCTATCATGGATCGTTCTCGATATAACAAAGACGTTATATACACAGTAAAAATCCTCACAGAATGTGATGTTGGATAAAAACATACACAAATTAAAATATTTAAAAAAATATGAACGATTTTTTCGTTTCGCTTAGCAGCAATATCTTCGGTATTAAACTCTCACGATTGTGCTACTTCAAATACACATTCTCTCATTCATCATGTATCAATTATTGTCAAAATTAGTCGACGACATTCATCGATAAACGACCCTACTAATTATCGTGAATTGAGCGTAAGCAGCTGCATTATATTATATCGTTACGGTGATTCTCTTTTTATAATTTTATATAGGAGAAAAAGGAAGAACATAGTAGCATTGCACGAGAATATTATAGAAAGGTAGACATTAATATCGTGTATTTGGAGAGAGAGTTACTCCGGCGCTCTTCCTCTCTCTTATAAGTACATGCATCCCTTCGTAATGTGCGATCGATTAAATAATGCTACTCGCGGAACAATAATTCGGAAATCAACCTGTCTTCGTATAAATCCACGTCGCGATGTCGGACATTGCACGAGATAAGATGGACAAGAAAGAAGGACTACGATGATGATGATAACGATGAGACGCGCCTCGTAGGATTTCCTAGGAAATTTGAACTATCGAAATATCATGCACTCTCCTTATCCTTTTAACAATTTGTATAACATTTTAGACAACAGTACGTATATATAACATTTAACAATTTTCACTAGTAACACTGCGGCACCATCCTCGGTGTCGAGCGAATATCGCATTTTTCTATCGAGCTTACAAGAAAATTGACTATTCCTAGCATCGGAGACATCACGCGTCGCGTTTTACCGATCAGTGATCTAACGATCGCGACGCGTCGAAGGATTTCCACCCTTTTTACGTGATCCACCGTTAGCTCGATCTTCGAATAAGAAATAGCAGTATTTCACAAGCTTTCTTCTTCCTCTTTTTCTTCTTCTTCTTCTTTATCACGACCTCGCGTCTTTGATATTTCTTTTTAAACCGGCACGTCATCCGGCCCACAAATAATTCTTCGTAAAGCGTCACGTATCTTGTCATAGGTCGTGAAACTAATGCCTACTGCTATTGGACCTTTCACCCAATTCATGCTCAGTCCTTTGAAGAAAGCCATCACTCCTTCCTCTCTGAAAAGGATTAAACACGTTCGTTATTAGTGAACTTTTCAAAACTTTAATAATTTTATATGGGAGATTCAACGGTTTATCGATTAAATAGATATCTCTAGTATTAAATAAAAGAAACTATTCAACCCTTTGTACTCCGTGGGCTCTGCTACAGCAAAAATACCGCAAAGAACTTTATAATGTAACATTACTACAAATAAAGTCTATTAACAAAAGAAATCAAAAGTACATAAATTCATAAACAATGTATAATTTGCTCTGCTCAAAACAGAAGTTCTGGTCTTCAAAAATCTTGCTACAGATTATACTGCAGTTATCTGATCGATCATATTAAAAAATGCTTGGAGTACAAAGAGCTAACTTTATACTAAATCAAGACGATCTAACATACGTTTAAAAAAAAAATGTCAACCTTACCTGTAAACGTTGACAATGGTCGAGGTAACAGTCTGATAGTGGTGATTCTTGATCGCCGAGGTCTGCATTCTTCTCCTGACGATGTCCAACGGATAGCTACTCGTTTGTCCTACTACACCGGCTACTGCACCGCAAAGGAGCGACAACGCTGTCGTCATACCGGGAGTACTCGACGTGTACCAGGAATATTCTGTTCATCGTGACAGGTGGTCATCATCGTCATCGTACATGCGAAGGGCAGACTTGAAAAAGATCGCCATCGGGCTGGTGTCTCGAGTATCGAGTAAAAGTGGCGCGAGTATCCATTTTTATTTTTTTTATTTTTTAGTTTTGGCTTATCTCTCTTTTACGCGTAAGTAAATTCTTTCGCGATTATCGTTATTCCTATGATCGTTACTACTAGCAGAGAATAACACGACGACTCACCGGCTAGCAGGTGCTTCAACGTGTCGTAGGTAAAGAAGCTTGCGCCGGCGTAAGGTATCACGCCAAGAATCGTCGGTGTGAACCCACGATAATAGGCCAACACACCCTCCTCGCGATAAATCCTGGCGAACATTTGCCTCAATGTCTTGTACTCGCTCTTCAGTGTCACCGCCATTCGTGCACGGACGAGATCGAGGGGATAGGTCAAACCCTGAGACGTAACGCCAGCTAGAGAGCCAGCCAGTAGCCTCTTCACTGGTGGAGTCCTGAAAGGAATTCAATTTTAGGGATTAATCGGAGCTTGATCGGTTACCGTTTGTTATTAAGCACAGTGGTCGAATTTGTGAATCTGGATTTCCGATGATGGTACTCTTGTTTTTGCGATAGTATTGGTGGATTAGTTTGATTACGCGTGTAACGACTCGACTAGAGATCGAATGACAGTGAAGAAAGTTTGGAGTAGAAAGTTAGTATAGAAACTGATATCTAACTTTAGATAGGTGTGTGGGTATGTGTGTGCGAAGGATTAACAAGAGATTAAACTTATCCGACGTTTATCCAGTTAAGTATGATCCGATATCTTACTTAAGGGTATGATCAATCTATTAAGACAACAAATGGTTATTTAAGACGAAAAAAATTGGAATGCGACAATATAGATAATAACTGTCGGAGTAGAGTTAATAAATTCTTTTAAGTTTATACAAAATTATTTCGTAGTTTAAATTCAAACTATAATAGTTTTACAAAAAGTAGTGAATAAATCGTCATTTTAAAAAGCTTTTCAACTTGATCGGTGTACAAATACTTATTACACTCACTATAGTTTATTATTTAAACCAGTAATTTCCAACCTATAGTACACGTACCACAGATGGTACGTGAAATTATATCAAATTTAAAAATTATTATGCAGCTACGCAAAAGAGTTAAAAGAATAAACAAAAATCTGTCCTTTAACTAATAAAAAAAAGAGAAATAAAATCTCGAACTTAATCTTCGTTTAAAATTAACCGAGATCGAACTCGATATAAAAATGTTAGTTTTGCGAACTTAGACTAAACCTTCTCACTAAATGTATACCTTGATTTTTACGATAACTTGTATTTTCAATAGATAAAATATATTAAATCTGAATCCTTTCTATTTGTACTTATTTTTCACCCACAGTCCAAAGTAAGGGAAATAATCCTCTCTACTTGTAAAACATTTTCTAATCACAAATGTACAAAATGGTATTTGATCACGTATCGATCGAATGGTACGCGGGTAAAAAAGATTGAGAACCTCTGGTTTAGCCGAACGTCAAAAAAGAATTATTAGTTTTTGTAAAAAAAAAAAAAAAAAAAAAAAAA
>JAIFRP010000021.1:2427381-2441146 GCA_032403825.1 Odynerus spinipes | reverse complement strand
GGCGTCCGCAAGAGGGGGGGGCAAGAGGGGCATCTACCCCCTCTGAAATATGAAAAAAAAAATTCATAATCATAATTTATTTCATATTTTCAATGCCTACGTTTCTCATTTAAGGAAAATTTTTGAGATTTCTTCATTGCCGGTTATTACAGCAACAGTAGAAAGATCGTTTAGCACATTACGGAGGGTAAAAACATGGCTCCGCTCTACAATGTCTGAATCGAGAATTAGTGGCTTGTACTCATAGGCAAATGATTACAAATGACAAAGAAGGATTTATAAATAAAGTTATAGATAAATTCGGCCAGAATGAAAGAAGACTGGTTTTTCTTTTCGATTAAAATTTACTTAAATACTTGCAAGTTACTTTTATTATTTCAAACTTTAAAAAAGCTATTTTTTACTTTAAAAAACTGAATTATTTTTTACTTTTATTCTATAAAAAATATTTAAAAACTTTAAAAATTGTAAAAAATTAAAAATTACAAGATACAAAAAAGACAAAAAATCTTTCTCAATTTATATCTACCTTGTCGAGGTCAGAAAACTTTAATATTAAAAGATATATAAATATCAAAGCATACATTTCAGTCAATTTGAGTAATATTTTATGTCATGCTCTCCCCCTGAAAAAAATCCTGCGGACGCCTTTGATCGTAGGTGTAGTTTCTCTTCGATGTTTCGAATTTCGCGATAAAATGTAGAAATTTCTAGCGAGCGGAGCGCCAGTACCGCGTTTATTCGCGCTCAAAATAAAATTGGCGCAGCGTTTCGCGATTATCGAGAAAAAAGATTACCACGTTGATCGAGAACGTAAACGCAATGCCACCTCGAGTGTCGCCGTTTGAATGATCGTTCGATTTCCATACCGCGTGCCAATAAATCAAGCATTGTTTCCATATTATCTCAATTACACCGGGAAGACATAATTGAAATCGCGCAATATTTATCGCATGCCTCCCGTAGCGGCGCTTCCTTTAGAATTTATAATGATGTTTTGATCAGTAGAACGATGACGTCTGACGTGGTAATGGGGCTTCGCGTCATCTTTGTATGTTTATTTACGTGTGTGTATAAGCATGCGTGTATCCACAGTAAATCCCCCTATAACACGGTTAGAAAATGAAGGAAACCTCATACAAGACGACACGCGGCGAGAACTTTTTATTTTTATATTACATAAGGGAAAAAGAATAGTTCCTATTTAATTTTGTCTTTTTGCACTAATTTATGTAATAACATATTATACAGGGTGATACACGCAACGTGTGCACCTTTATAACTTCCAAAATATGCGTTGCACGACAAAATGTTATATACAAAAGTTACATGGTTTAAAAGGGTACATTATGTATCTGTGATAAGGTTGAATCTCCAACTTGATATTACGTGAAGAAAATTTTCAAATAATAAACTGAAATTACTCGTTAGCTCTTAGGTTTAGGGCTAATAAAGATCAATACTTTTTTATTCAGAATTCGATACTCTACCATATTTTGGTATAAAAAATATAGTATTTTATTAAAAAAACAAAGTTGTCTTTCGAATCTCCGAAACGCCTCCCACCTATAACAAAAATTAACGCACTACATAGTGTATTAAACCATGTAACTTTTGCATATAACATTTTGTCGTGCAACGCATATATTGGAAGTTATAAAGGTGCACACGTTGCGTGTATCACCCTCTATATAGAGATCTACTGTATATATGTATGTATGCACGTATACCACGATTGTTTCAAATTGTACACGGCGTAACGATTTTTCAGGCATTTTCGATAATCTCGCGAAAAAGTGTTTTCAATGAAAATTCAAAATCTTTAAATCGGCTACGAATTGCAATATAAAAAATATCTAAAAGAATTCTTTCTTAATAGAAAATCAAGGTAACAGTATAATAGGTTGTTGAACTCATCCTGTCAGCTACAATGCTATACAAATCAAAAGTATATTGAGCCATTCAAAAACAAAAAAAAAGTTAAGGCAACCTCGATCTCTAATCGAGACAAAATGTTTTCCTATCGCGACATGCTGCTGATCTTAAGCCGATAAACTTCTATTATCGGAAGTAATTGAAAAATCGTGACAACGGTAACGTGCTACATCCTCTGTATATACACATATACGTTTGTTGTAACACGAAAAATGTATTCCGTTTGATGACATTCTAAAAATATCCACGTACGCGATCATAAACTTGATAAAAGTAGAACAAACACTAATGTTTATATTACGATAAAATTTCTTACAATCACCGATATCCTTCCATGAAAATGATAAAATCCCTAAAAATTAACAAACTCAGAAAATTCGAATTTCACGAGTCCCGGCTAAAAATCTCACGCCAGAGAAACAAGCGTGCATTAAAATAGTGCACGACATGTGCCTTTTTTAGAGGCCTAATTCACACGGTGATAAAGTCGGGCACTTATCGAAAAAGTCTTCGAGTAGTCCTCGTAAGATTAACGTACGACATACGACACACTACATACTACATACTACTTAGTAGAGTACTCGAAATAAAAAAAGGTAACGATAGATCGATCGTTAATATCTACTATTCCCTACCAATCCTCCTTCCGATCATTCTGATACTCACATACGCACGCACACACGTAAGCAAAGACACGCACCCATACATACCGATCGATCGTCTTACGTCGAAAGGCAATTACGTAAAGAGACTTTCGACAAAAACTTCATCAAATGGACAAACAACTCGTTTCGTTGGTTAATCTTCGTACACGCACACATAACTCACGTACTACGTATACACACACACACACACACACACATACACACCCGCACGATGTATTCCTAAAAGAGAATCAGTAGCGTGTTAAAAGAGACATGTAACGTCCCACTAAAAGTGACGAGCACACAGGCACGCGGCCACACGAACAGGGTCTTATCTTCTTCGTATAGAAGGGAGATAGGAATACGAGGAGCGTGTGTGGGTGTTTGTAAATGCGTATATGCGCGTGGGTTCGCGCGTACGCGGACGTCAGGATGAAAATAAATCACTCGTGCGCGATGTGCCACGCTGTATATTTTTTTCCCTCTTTCTTTTCTCTCTCTTTTTGACTTCTTCTTTACCATCGGCTCGTAGGTTAACGTGTTTGAAAAAATTGTCGATTAAAAAGGTTCGGTTCATTCATCAATCGTGGTAACGATACATACACGACACGATGTATATTTTAACCTATTGTTTCTCACGTTTAACGTACACAAATCTCTCTCTCTCTCTCTCTCTCTCTCTCTCTCTCTCTCTCTCGCTCTCGCTTGCATATTCTTCGTTTCGTTTAACACACGAGATCTTCCTCCCTTTTTCTCAAGCAACCTCGTACCTTCCTCGTACGCGCGTAAATCCCTCGAAATGGTCCGAGACTCGAAGAATCTTCCCCCGTTTGGACAAAGAACGATCCGGAACGTATCATTCGCCTGCACCTCTCTGTATTTCTTATTGCGACACTTTCATTCACATGATCGTCGTCGACTTCACACGGACGTCACACGGTTATTTCGTGCCACCTTTCCTCGCCGTGTGTGACGATGATGGACCGCACGCACATGAGCTTTTTATTGCATAGTCACTGACCGACGAGCCGAAACCGACGAGCGAAATATATCGATGCTCGTTTTCCTTCCTCGGATCGTCTCGAGCGACTCCCCTTCGCACCGACCGTACTGCACACGGCTTTTATTATTATGGCTCCGCTTGCTCGTGTTATGATTCGAAGCAGAGCAAGCAAGAGAGAGAGAGAGGGGGAGAGGGAGAAAGAGCGAGAGAGCAAACTTGATGTACAGTAGCTTTCGACTTACTTGCGTACTCATCGGACGACGAGGAGTGTGCCTCTGCCGTGCTTGCATGACCTTCGCTACTGTTAACCATCTAAATTCATGATAGATGACGCTGCATGTTGTACGCTAAAGGGTTCCATCTGTGTTTGTATCGATTGAACGTTATTTTTTATCTATGCCATCGAAAAAACAGGTTTCTGCAATACTGCATTATCGACCGCGATGTCGGTAAGGGCGGTCGGTAAAGAAGAAATCTGGATACGGTTGAAAGAGATTTCGTACTTATCGGCAACAAAGATCAAAAAGAATCATCGATGAAAATATGATAGTCGTCGCTTTCGAACGTCCTAGGAAGTGAATTTATTATATCTCTATTTCTCGTTATGTTCTGACAGTACGCTATTGAGTCTAAAATTAACGTAAGTTACCTGAAAAAGTAACGCGATTTTATGAAAGCGATCGAGTCGCGAATGCATCGTACAACGGAGCAATAAATTTCGTTAAAACGAAGATGCCTTTTTCTACGGTTGTGGAATCGTCACTTCTTTCGGCGGATAATCGATGCGCGTGACCCAATGCCCATCCCATTTTCGAGATCTTACTTACATCGAAATCCTTTCAGATCGCACTTAGAAGAGTTATCATTAACACGAGGTATCTTTTATGGGGAAAATAATGAAACGTCGATGGAATAGGTACGCGGGTATTTAAAATTTGCTAGCTACGAATACACACACACACACACACACACACTTATCTGTCTACTCAATGACTTAAATGACTCCATTGAGTTTTTTCGAATATTCTTGAAAGACTCTTCGACGGCGCCTACGGTGTACACGCACTATCATAGTTCGTCAACTAACATCACAATGCCTGGCTAATGCTAATTACGATTTAATAACCGACTTCGACGGGAATTTACGCGAAACGGTAAGATGGCCGAGCGTATGAAAAGCGGGTGGAAAACTTTGCGAGGGACGACTCGGGAGCCTTCTACGATGGAGTTTCCCTTATAAAAGGGAGCAACGGTGTATCCAACCACGCAGTTTTCGAAAGGAGCTTCCCGTGGAGCAACTTCGGTGGTCGTATCTTCTGATCGTCGTGGTGGTCGATTTACGGTTTCAACGAAATCTTTGAAAAAGAAGAAGGAACAAACAGGTAAAGATCGTTTATAAAAGGAATCACATTTTGTATACCAGTTTTATCAAATTCTATCTAAAATAGAAGAGTAATTGGCTTACCGACAAATTTAATTCGCGTGTACATCGAGCGAACGTGAAAAAAAGACATTACGAATGAACCGTGAACGATAGGTCGGATATCGATACATCGGGCCGAATACGATAGCCCTTAACGCGTTTAAAGGATTTATCAGGTATCGACGTTCGCTTAAATCCGCTTCGACGTTTCCCATTAGTCTTTATACAAAGCGAGACGTTAATGAAGTAATTTAAAATTGCAATATCGAGCTATCGCTGATCCTACGTCGCGTTAAAAAGGTATTGAAAAATCGGTTCGAATGAATTTACGAACGTGAAAGGAAAGAGGAACGAGGAATACCTACCTAAAACAAAAGTCTAAAACGATTAGAAATAGAATTAGAAATCGCTCGAACGCGTGCACGGTTGCGGAGAATGCGTGTGTCGTGCCAGGAATTCGAGCGCGAAGATATCGAACGACGGGGAATGGGGTTGAAGCGATTGTCAAATGGAAAGGGAAAGTATGGAAAAGATGACGGAATGTATTAGAGTAAAAGGGCTCGAAGAATGGACACCGCGATATGCAATTTGCCCCCTCATAAGCCCGAAGAAGCGGCCCTGCTTCGTCTCTATGCAACAGAGATGCTGGTCACGTTTCTTATCCGCGGGACACTTAGTAGCACTTACTCTTATCTTAATGACCAGGGACGCGCGTAGCGTTAATGGTCCCTTTAAAATTAGCACGGCCACGACGGGGAGGGTGTTTGGGCACTCTAAAAAACTGTTGGAAAATATAAACGCCTTTCGTTACTTCTCTCTCTCTCTCTCTCTCTCTCTCTCTTTTTCTCTCATACCAACATTTTAACCCTTTGCACTCTTTTTTCGAGTGTGACTCGACATCAATTTTATTCATGGGTACTCTTATGTCGAGTCACACTCGACAAAAGAATTAATTCAAAGCAAAATTCTAATGGTATTGTGTTTTCTATATAATTGATGAACAATTTTTTACGTTACTACTTGTTAATCAACTGTCCTTTGAAATACACTTAAATTAATACGAAGTTATTGAAAAAAATTCAGAGTGCATAGGGTTAGGGTGACTGCAAATCGAAATCTGAAATTTGACGAATTGATTTTTTATAAATTCTTTATAACTTATAGTTCTTTATAATTTCTTGTTCATTTCTATAATTCCTTATAATCCCTTGTTAATTTCTATAATTCTTTGTAATTCCTCGTTAATTTTTGATGAATCGAAAAACAATTTACTCGCCGCTATCAGTTTCCTGATATTTCTTTATACACACGAAGATAAATGGAGATATTCCGAGATATCGGCGAAAAGTGACGTCTCGAGGCAACGCGGGATAAACGCGGAAGATCGGGACGAAAGGTTGGGAGCAGGGTTCAGTGTTGAAATGGCGGTCGTGCATTTTTAAATCGCGTCGCTTCTAACGGATCGTTGAACCGACGAGTCAACCGTGATAGCCCTGTGGCCCATTGTTTTACGCCTGGTATACCGACCGGACACGTTCTCTTCGTGCGTAATCTTCTTTTTCGTTGGTACTTCAAAAATATATAAATACTTACGTGCCTATAAAAATCTGTAGCAAATAATTTTTATAAAACACAAAACACGGTCTGAAAATTACTGGGATGCTCCTCTCGTAACACGGTTGTGATAGAAAATGATCTCAAAAAAATATTTGTACAAAGAAATAAGAACCAACCTCGAACATGGAGTGGAAGAAAACGCTGAAAAGTATAAACTAATTTTTGTTTATAAATTAAAATGATACTAAAAAAATTGCAACCTTTTCGAAGGCGGCACAAAATGTCCCTGCACAATTATTTTCACGATATAAGGATGAATGCTTTTCCCCCACTTTCAAATATTGCATTCACTCTTAATTTTTACAGACACTCTAAAACTCTGAAATCCGAACCAGCCAGATGCCTCTTAAACAGAATGTACTTTTAATTTTGTTCCGCCTTCGAAAAGGTTGCAATTTTTTGAGTACCACTGTAATTAAAAAACAACAATTATTTTATACTTTTCAGCGCTTTCCTCCACTCCATGTTAGAAGTCGGCTTTTATTTTTTTGTTAAAATATTTCTTATCTTCAACACAATTTCATTTAACATAGTTTCAATGTAACGCGATACGAATTTTCGCGCTTATTAGGGTTACCTTTATATAAAAAAGAGAATAGCTCAGTCGAACACCGAATATATAAATTCTTCCTTTCGAATCGATCGCGGTTATCCGATAGACGGCAGTCGTCAGGTCAAGAAAACGCGAGTTAGCGTTAATAACGCGAAAGAATGATATAATAACTCCCCCGATCAAATTATTTAAGCGTCTTTCACAATTAGTCGTTGTCGGTCTATCCCCTAGCAAGAGGGCCTTCGACTTGAAAAGTCGTTAGTCGATTTTGACGGATGTCAATAAATTTAAGTTGTTCCACTTTGTCGCTGTTTTAATGGATTAATCTGCGTACGTCGCGTTTGTCCGATGTCGGTCGACACGTTCGAGGGGGAATCGAGAGTTGGAACTAAATAATCGAAATTATTATCGCGTAAACGCTCCAACGTTATTTTACTAGCCTGTGCAAGCGATCTTTATTACATTTCGTTCTTCTTATTGACAGTTTAATGATTCTTACCCGTCTCGTTTTATCTACACGGATTAGTTTACAAAACGAGGAACAGCGATTGGAAAGAAAGTCAAGTTTGACGGTTCTATTATTCAAATAAATGTAAAATATTTGTGTACATTGCAACATGCGGCTGATTTTAAACCGATTAACTTCTATTATCGGAAGTACCTACTTGAAAAATTGTGATAAGGGTAACGTGTTAAATCTATACACATCACACGTCCCGAATAAAAATATTACAACTCAAAAAAGCTTTAAAATACACTTTATTCGAAAATGGAATCTGTGATATGAGATTTATTAACCGATAAAACTGTAGCGACGTAAGATCACGAGGGAAATAATTTACGTTTCATAATAGATGTTCAATTACTTCCAATTAAATATGTCATACAAATTTTCTTTTGCCTCTCCCGTGAAATCAACTTGTTTTTTATTTACGATACTTTTGTTCGTGGCGTGCGATATATACTCTTGTATCGTGA
The DNA here is from genome assembly GCA_032403825.1 of Odynerus spinipes. NCBI lineage: Eukaryota > Metazoa > Arthropoda > Insecta > Hymenoptera > Vespidae > Odynerus > Odynerus spinipes. The sequence continues at coordinate 2,432,993 of JAIFRP010000021.1, read as the reverse complement.
AAAATGTATTCCGTTCAAATAAATTTACCAAACAAAATGATTTCGATTCCAGAAATGGCCGCTCACATGACGATCATCCTCGTTCTGTCTTTGCTACCGGCCAGCGTGCTGTGTCAGACCTTCCAATATAGCCACGGATGGACGAACGGTAAACGCGCGTCCACGGAAGTTACCTCTCAGCTGTCATTCCCTGGCTCATGGCTGAAAAACTTGGATTCGACTCAATTTAACAACCTTCCGGTCCGTTGCGATATTGACAAAATGAGATTATTGTTTCAAGCGAATGCTAACGAGGCTGTAAGTATTTTTAAATTTACCTTTACGATGATTATGTTAATAAATTCGACAGATTAAAGAATCTAACGATTTCGTCGGACGAATTATAAATGTCTGCTTTAATTTGTTCTAATCAAAGCTCTACCTGCTCCCGTGCGAGATGAGCTTACCGAGAAGAACTCTTCGAGATCACCCGATCGTCGCTCAGCTACGAAGAGGATCCTCGTCTGAGAACAGTAACAACTATCAAATGTAATTCAAACATCACGTAGATCTCAAACGAATCATTATAAAATGACCGCTATTAGATTGTTGTAAGAAGAAGAAGAAGAAGAAGAAGAAGAAGAAGAAGAAGAAGGAGTAAATAAATCAAAACTTCTGCGATAATTCTTTTCCTTGTTATTAATTTATTCCGATAGTTATTCCCTAACGACCAATCCTTATCAATTATTTTATCACTTCATATCCCAGAAAATTCTAACCCGTTTTACGAGTTTCGTGTTCGGAGCGATCATAGAAACGAAATAAATCGATATTTCCCTTGGAGAATTTCTATCCTTTCTTTCGTCAAGTTTAGTCTCGGTTTTCATTAATTATTTTACGTTTCGCGATTCAACGTTTCTTTCTTATTATTATTAGGTATATTATATTCGATTCCTCTTTTACGCGATTCGCTTTACATTATTTTTTGATAAACAAGATTTTCAACATATTATCATGTTATAAGGCTTTTCTGTCACATAGTTGGCCTAAATTTTCAAATAAATCATTTTTCACGTAACTTTTCGGTGTAACTTAATTTTTGTATGCTGCTTGTACCGTATCTATACTTTGCTGTATACTTAATCATTATAACAAGAACATCCAAATAATATTCCCGCCTGAAAATAAATCGCACGCTCATTTGAAAATTGTCACTACATAAACATTTTTTAAATTCATTTGCATATGTAATCAAACTTATATATAAAAAAACATATAAACATGAACTAAACGTAAGTTAAAAGTACATAATGACTAAGAGTTTGAAATTCTTTCCTAAAACAACGATTTTATAGATATTTCAATTAAAAAAATCTAGAAAATTTAAAACACTACCGCTGTAAAATTATACTTCTTCGTTTAATGACAGCGTTCAAAGGTGCGAAACGTTAAATTAAAAAAAAAGTTGCACTAATAAATTAGGACTCTAAACTTTTTTTCATCCTACATTAAAAAAAAAATGTGTATTTCTATTAATAATCGTCGATTCGGCCCCTTATCCGTGGATTTCCTCAAGCAGTCCAGTTTTCACCGAGTTCTATCGGTCCGCTTAATTAAGTTTTCGATGTCGTAATTGGACAGACGGCCGATAGGATAGATCGCGGAGGCTGTTGGCGTGCTCTCTCTCTCCTCTCTCTTTCTAACACATACACTCTCTCTCTCTCTCTCTCTGACCCGTCTCGCAGGGTATTTTGTCTGTCAACGGAAGATGGAGTAAAACCCAGGCGAGTAGAGACACCCGCTGAGTCCACGGATTACCAACCCTACGTACAACTTATCCCGAATTGCGACTCCACACTTCGATTCCTCGATGATAACCATCGCCGGACGAGAATCGCTCGATCTAACATGAATCGATAAAGAATAGATGTTCTTTTTAAGATAACAAAAAGAGAAGTACAAATAAAACTTGGATTAATTCGCGATCGAGAGTAAACGTCAAAAGTTGAGTAGGTATCGATTGGTTAGACAACTCGAAGTTTTTTCAAAATAGAAATCTTCGATATAAGAAACTTAAAAAAAGATCTTCCCTTTAGAGATACTTCGATTTGTAACAAGGATGAGGACCTACTTTTGTATTTAACCTTTATATGCATATACAAATTTTTACTTTTAACGCGCGAAACATTTTGAAAATGCTAGATCTCATTTTACGTTGCCAAAACAGAATCGCGAATATCCGTGAAATAATAATTTTGACATAAGAATAATACACGTTCGAAGAGCACTTGCGAGTGAATATATTTTAACGATTCGATTTAATTCAAGTCGTAATGTGCAATGTAATTAACCATCGAAATTTAGCGATTACGATGAAAATTTGTAACAAATTACGGGACATAGAACACCGTGACGAGATCGTCGTTCATGCACTCACGATTATTGCTCGTCGTCAGTTGGTACACATAACAATCGGCCGTGCCTAATGCACTTAAAACTTAGCTGTTAATCGGAATGGCAATTAGGCGAGGCGGCACGGAACAAGTTTAATCGCATTAAATATTAAAACGTCGTCGCGAAACTGCGAAGTTAATGCAATGACTCCCTCTCCCAACTATCCCCCTCTCCCTGTTTCATTCTCTTTCTCTCTCTGTCTCTCTTAGCACTGCCTCCCCCCCCTCTATCTCTATCTCTCTTTTGCTATACTGCACGCGAGTACACGTGCTGAACGCGAAACGTTCTCCCGTGTCTCAATACTCTTGGGAATAAAGAATGATTCGATCATACCGTATGGAAGCTGCAAAAATTCGAAGAAACGATCTTTGGTGCGTTACAGAAGAAAGTTTAAACAATATTTTTTAATGGTTAGAAATGACGGCATTACTTCTTGACTTTTCTGACGATGATGATGATTTCTTGATTTATTCGTCACAGAGATATTCGTCACTAGAAAAATAAATTACATTTAAGATAATATATAAATTGGAACAAGTATTTAAAAACTTTTGCTTAATTTTTAATTTTAAAACCTTTTTTTAAAACAAATCGAGTGATATTACAGATTAACCAAATTTTATTTTAAATTGCTTTTAGTTTTGAAATAAGAAAAGGATTTATCGTTTAATTTTCATTTGGTCCAAATAGTTGAGATTGGTTTCTTTTCAGGATTAGCTCTGCCATGTAATCATAAATTATTTCTAATACAACGACTGGTCCAAAATATCTGGAAATATTTATTCTATAATAGATACTTCTCTTTCCCGTTTGAATTGTGTCTTCTTTAAATTTCGTCTGCAATTTCGTCGTCTTTTATCTCATCAATTTCATACCGATTTTTTTATTTTCTGACCATTTTAAAGCCATGATACCTAACGTATAAAAAAAGAAGCGTGGCAATTATGTATTTAAGACGTTACACGACAATTCATGTCAAAATATTAAAAATTTTAAACTGTAGGACATCAAACAAACTTAGCAACACTTTAAACAGAAACTGTTACAAAATAATTGATGTTAACCGTGGAAATAAGCGAGAATAAAAGGAATCGGAATCAATCCTGAATCAATTTAAAAGGACATAGGTAGGGCATGTATCCAAGATGGACGTGAACTCGTGACACTTTTCTCCAAAGATATTTCGATTAGCAAGTATTTTCTGAGAAAGCACGCGGATAGGATCTCGCGCGTCTCGACGCTTCTGAAAAGCACTTTGGAAGAGAGTATTATTAGCGATAGACGGAAGAGAGGCGAGGAGAAAATGCGCTTTCGTATAAATACATAAAATCGGGCAATCATCGTAAATGGCGACGGTAGTGGCCTGGTGTGGTGTCGGGGATCGAGGAATATAACCGTCCTGCCTTTTTCGTCCTGCTGTCTGTCGGCCGTCGTTTGTCCCCGCGACAACACAACGGAGAACGCGAGAATCGCTCGGCCGATTTCCAAGTGAAAAAATAGGGAGAAACGTTGTATGCATGCACGTACGCGGCTAATGCGCCGTGACAAAACGTTTGACGAGGTCACACGCGAAAAATGCGTGCGAAAGGAGATAAAACAGCGGGACGATCGAACGATTCTCGCGATACCTAGAGCTTCTCGTAAAACATAAGCGAGTTTTGTGACGTATAACGCGATTACGTACCTATACTTATATGTATAATGATCTATAGAATTTAGAATAAAAATGTGACTTTAAAAGAAAACTATGCGCACATCATTATTATAAATTCTGCAAAGTAAACCTTTCACTTTCATATGAAACTAAATATTTGTAAAAAACACCGAATTAGAGACGTATAATTAACTTTCAGCTTTAGAATAATGATCACGTTTGAGAAATGTTACTGGAATCCGTATAGTTAAAAGATAATTGTCTGTGTATGATTATTATAAATTATACAAATAAAACTTTCAATTCTATGAAAAATAAATTATCTTTCAAAAAAGTCAAACAAGAAGCGCATAATTAACTTTCAGTTTTAGAATAATGATCAGCTGAAAAACGTTACGGCAAGCTAAGTAGTTAAAGGAAGAACGTTTATAAGATGTGTACACTGTTCGAAATTATATCCCAGCTTCGAAGAATCTTATCGATCTTTGAAAAACCTGAACTCGTATGTACGAGTCGTTCGACAAATTACTCAAAGAGCAAGAAAGATAACATAGCGAGAAACGTTAAAATCTAAACGTCGCGTCGTAGCTAAACACGTCTGTTGGCAGTGAAACCGCAAACGATCGAAAATGGAGAGAGATCGTGCAGGGGTGAGTGAGAAAGAGACGGAGAAAGAGAGAGAGAGAGAGAGATAGTCGCCACGATAGAAAAAAAGGAAGACCATTTTACTGACAGGAAACGAACGGTGTTTAGAGACTATGTTTTAGGAAACGCACTCGGCGGCACTTAATGATCACAAAAATTGATCATTGGTCGTTTCTTTATCCGATTGTAATACCACCCGCCTAGTCGTCTCGACGCTTTCCTGGTAAAAGATGAAACGCTTTTAAAAACTCGATGAGAAGTCTTCGAAAAAGAGAGACGGAGATAACTTCGTGTAGCTCGGAACGAAGGAGGACATAATTACGTGGGAGACCTTTTAGACAATACATTTTTCTTTCGAAAGGTATAAAGAAATCTAATGAAATAATATAAGAGAAATGATAATAATAAAGAAAATTACGCGGTATCGTTCATAGCAAGCGATACCTACATAGGATACCAATTATAAAGAAAGTGGCTTAAATCGTATACATATGCACTTTTCCTATAATGGGGGAGGAGACAATTTAAAAATTTGTTTAACTAATTAAAACAATATTACATTCATTATCTAATTATCAATATAATAAAAAAATTATCATCGTCGGCGATAAATTATCGATGTTATGTTCATTGAAGAAACTCGAATTAAAAATAATTTTAGCTATGTTCTTTTTTTATTTGGTTTATCTACAATTTATATTATATTTTCTCAGAACTTGCTTAAGTCTACATCCAATAATGCGGAGCGTTTCTTTTCAGCATATAGTAATTTTTTCTCTCAAAAAATGAATACCATAAAATTTCGTGAATTTTAAATAGAAAATATCGCAATATCGATCACGGGCAATGATAGGTATTCGATAAAATAAAAAAAGAGTTC